>JARJRE010000657.1:0-24444 GCA_030783385.1 Akanthomyces dipterigenus | reverse complement strand
CTTATATTTTTATTATTATAGTTACTTCTATTACTAATACTCCTACTATTACTATATCTACTATTACTACCCCTATGCCTTTTTTATCTTCCTTTATTATTATAGTTACTAGTAATGAAATTGACATTGCTAGTATCTTTGAGGAAGTAGATGATTAGTCTACAACGCGTTTTCGATATATGTAACTGCGGTCTCCCTAAGGGGTTAGATTCCTCTGCGCCGCTAGATTACGATCTCACCATATTTCAGGGTAACGAGGAGTCAGAAGATTTCTAAAACCGACGACAAAACGAAACCGTGTTGCTCCCCAAGGCGAGGGAGCGAAATAGCGGAAGCCTCACTTTATTCTCAACGGCCAAAGCCCTCAGTGGCATATTATATCTTCGTAGTATGCTTCGGTCTCGTATCTTCGTAGGCTTTGGCTTCATCTCATAGTCGGCTTCGGTCTTGTATCTATTTGGCTTTCTAGCCTGGCCTCGGCCAGAGGTTGGTTGGCGTTGAGCCGCGTCTGCAACTTCTCTGATGGCGCGTTTGATTCATGCTCCGACTCTAATGCTCGCCGTGCGGCCCCTGCATTATACTTTGGTTGACTATAATGCTGCTACTCTCTATGATCAAGTCGTGCAGTTGACTGCCAATGAGCTGGCTATGTAAAGTAATCTAGACGCACACAGGCGCGGAATCTCCGAGAATACCGGTCTGTTCATGATTGCTAGTAGCGACTACTATCCTGTATATGCCCTTAGCTGTTTACTTGACCGTCCAGCAAGGCACTAACGCCGGCATGCGGATGCAAAAACTCCTCGCCGCTTTTTGGTGGTGCTGGACAGTGTTTGCACCCGTGTGCCAGACTACCCTAGCTAGGCAATATCGCACATTCTCATTTTCACCACATCGGGCTCATCTGCGCGGGTACATCGGAATCTTTTTGACGCAAGCAATAGGAGATTCGGGGTGCAGCGAGCTGGAACGCTGTAGCTCTCTTAGGTGCATAGCACGCCACGTCTGGCTAGATCTGTACCACTTGTGGCCGCGAGGCTGATGTTGCAGAAAGCGTTCCACGACGGCGACACGAAACATGTCATCTGCGCAACCTGGTCGAAGCGGAACATCTAGAATGAATTTACGGGCAAAAACGGCCCGAGAATAAGCTACTTCTGTGGTTTTACAGTACGGGGAACTTGGCACTTCAGTGCAGATCCCAAAAAGGTAGAAACGAAAACAGACAGTGCCAGAGCGACGGCATTGCCAAATTCATGCAGTCCATTTCCTGCGTTTCCTCCTCGTACAGCGTGTTTGGTGTTTTTGCAACACCCGGATCGTGTTGTGCTATTCCCACTGATATGGATAATTCCATTGCTCGTTGTAGCCTGCTGGAAGACTTGTGGCGCGAACATCTCCCTGAACTTCGGTGACAGACACTCGGGGGTCGAAGGCGCCCATTGTCGCGCTGAGAATCTGTCCATTCTCAGCGACGACAATGCGCTGCGCATCTGGCCCATCCGCCAGGGCCAGAGCGACGGGCGCTGCCGCTATTTCGAAAGTTACGAGTGTTCGGTCCTGCTGAGAGGTCACGTCAGAGAGGGACAAAAATGCCAGGCCAATGACGGCGCATCAGGATCGTACCAAGGCGCGCGCGAAGTAGGGGCCTGCGTGTTTATTCATTCAAGGGCGTTAAGTTGAGATAATCGTGAGAGGCCTATTAGGCGTGAGTTAGCTCGAGGGACATGGATCAAGTCGAGTTAGCAGGAAATATACCTTGATGGGTGCCGAGAAAAAGCGCGGCTCGGTGGTGGTGTTTTGCCTAAGATGAGTTTTGGTGGTTAAAAGGCGGATTATCCAGGCAATGGCCCCTAGAACGGTAAAGAGAGTGCGCACCATACAAAATAGCTGGGACTCTCTCCCGAATATGATTTGAATGCAGCCAGGAGCTGAACACTGCCAATTTGTTAGTGCGGTTCTCCAATGGCCGTTTGTTGTCAATTCAAACGCTGAGCTTCAGACGCAGAAGATGCTGTGGAGGCGTAGGCAGATGTACCATTACGCAAGTCTCTAGATGAGACATGTCGTACCTGGGAGACGGTACATGTCATCTTTGAAAATTATCATTATGGCCCCGGCAGTACTGATTCTGGATGGCATGCCCGCAAACAGGATAGTGTTGCGATGATGTGAGTCGGAGGCCGACTGGACAGGCTCTGTCGCGAATCGACCAAGTGGCCCCTCGAGAACACACATCCATTGTGGCGACTTTTTTTTTTTTTCCAAAATGCATTGTGAAGATTCTAATGTTGCGGATGTTAGAGTAGGTAATATCTTTGTCGCAGTGCAGCCATCAGGGCTGTCGCTGTGCATAAGATGATTCGGCCAACTCGCGGCGGGTGCTAGCTTGCATTAGTAGAGAAAGGACTAGTATTATTACTATTATTACTATTATTACTATTACTACTGCTATTACTACTACTACTACCGTTAATACTACTGCCGCCGTCATTGTTACTGCCGCCGTCATTGTTGCTGCTGCCGTCATTGTTGCTGCTGCTATTGTTGTTGCTGCTGCTATTGTTGTTATTACTGCTATTATCATTACTGTTGCCGTTGTTGTTGCTTGTACCGGTTGTAGAGTCCCTCCTGTCTCGAGCAATGGACGTCCCTCCAAAGCATTTATCGTCGGATATTCGGCCCTGACCGCATCGACCATCTTGCTTCGAAAACAGCGATGGAACGCGACGCCTCAAATTCCCGATCACTTCTTCATTGGGGCACAGTTTACGCGGACCCCGACGATGGACATTGCAGGCGGATCAACAGTGCTCATTTACGACCTTGCAGTTCCGACAAACATGTACGGATCGAAAAGTATCGCACGCTGGAAATCTACAAAGACAGCGGCGGGACCACGTGCTGGCGATGAGAGACATCATTCCCAAGTAGGGCACCGATTGTCGTTGAAGCGGAAGAAAACTTTTGGAAAGCAGAGCTCAAAACACGAGAGTTGTATTTGAACAATGGGAACAAATACATGGCGTTACTTGCCTCTGCTTTGGCCATTGTGCATGAATACGCGCTTGAAATAAATCTCCCACATGAGCTGCGAGCTTTACGTTTATCTGTTTGTCTTCTTTACGAGCCAGAGACCACCACACTCTGCATGCGCGCTGTGAACCACACCATCATTACCTTTATTAGGCGCCCTGGCACTTGCTGCCTTGGCCACCCTTTTGAACTAGAAGAAAAGGACGGAGACCTTTTACTTTTACCAAGACAAGCGTAGGGCCAGATTTAGGCTGCTTGCGGGGCCTTGGACAGAGTATTAAAGTATATATGAGGTAACGACGAGAAAATAGACCCCAAGTCTGATTATACAGTCCTAGGCGGTACTTTTAGACCAACGTCGACGTCAAATGTCTTGGGAGTCTGTAGAGATAGATGAGAAGATAATTCGATAATATCGCGGCAGATGATGGTAATATTATTAAAGAAAAAGGCTAGCACTATTGCTATTAACACCACTACTGCTGTTGTTACCCTTGTTCTTGTTACTGTTACCACTACTGCTGCTGCTGTCGTTGTTGCCGCTGTTGCTGCTCTTACTACTACAACTGCAATTGCTGTTGTTAGTGTTTCAATTGTGATGAGTACTAGCCTTGTAGCCTAAATTTATATTCGCTTTATATTCGCTTTAATTTAGCTGAAGCAAGAACAACTTGCCGCACGGGATCTCGGAAGAAGAGGGCTAGAAGCGTAATAACGTGGCGCAAATGAGAATGTTGGGGCTACCGCGTTCTGAGCCGCCCTCCCCGGCCACGCCGGGGCAGTATTCGTGGGGATCATTGCATCATATCCGTGACAAGTGGCGTCTCTATTTCCACCCACCGGCCTCAAGTTTGGCAGCCACCATCACTTTCGGTTCCTGGTGGCACAGAGCGCCTGGATTTGGTAATTGGAGGGCTTTGTAGGGTAGAGGGCGGAAGCATTGTGGGGGTTGTTGGTCGTCCTTTAATTTATGGTACATACTGTGACAGTCTCGCCAGTCTAGAATAGTAGAATAGAACGCGGCCTTGGATATAGTCTTGAGCAGGTACGCGGCGAGCTTCTTGATTGCGAGCGCAGATGGTGTCACTTTCACCAAAACTCAGAGTGCACACTAGAATGTGACTTTGAAGTCTAGGCTTTGTGCAGATTTGCAATGACGTTTTCCAGCCGCCGATGAAGGTTGATACCTTTACTCACCGTATGAGTATTGCCTTGCGTATTCGACAGTGTGCGGGCGCACCAAGACAAGTCCACCGCTTTCTTGTGCTCGGTATTTAGCCTTTCGTAAAGGTAGTCGATTTTGAGACTCGCTCAGCCATTCGAATGACTATAACCAGTGATAGTCTCAAGTCTGATAGTCTTATTGCTTGTTAATTACCGACCATGAAGGAGTGATCAAGAGGGCATCGAGGTTCCGTCAGGACAGCACACGAGGCGGTCGCATTGGGTCCCCAGACATTCACTGCTGCACAAAGTAAAAGCCTTCTTACTCGAAGGCGGTCGGGTACGCAGACTCGGACGAGATCTACTGTAAAATTGAGCCTTCCCATCAATCGGGCTGTACCCCCTACCTCAGGTTGTCAGACATGTAGGATCCAGCCAAAGTTGAGTCAAGGCGCATGTTCCGCCACAGGCCCAGGGGCATCAGAGCTTAGCTAGGCATGAGCAAAATTCGCCCCGTCTAATTAAAAGCTAGAGTTCTATTTTCATGGCCTTAATTCTTTATTATTTATAATCTTCCCTGGCACTGAATGCATCGTACAACACACTCCCAACGAGTGCTTCCGAGCCCCACTTAAACACCAACCACAATCTACACAACGACAGGTTTTGAGCTCTCAACGCATCACCATCATCTCACAACCACGCATCCCAGTCTCATAAAATGGCGGGCCTGGTCAGCTACGCCAGCAGCGACGAGGACAGCGGCGTCGAGCAGTCTCAGTTGCAGGCTCCCGCAGCGTCAAAACAGGTACTCTTCACGCGCAAAAACTCCAAAGCCACTCGTCTGCTAACGCGCCCTCAAAGCAGACGCAATCGCCACCACAACCACCACAGCCCGCGACCGCTGCAGCATCAAAACCGCCAGCTTGTGAGTCAATCGTCAATAGGCAAATCCTCTGGATCCTCTGATCCGAGAAAAAAAGATGCTAATGCATGCAAAGCAAATGCCAAGCCACCACAACCACCAGAGCTACCCGCACCAAGCGCCGCGCTCCCCCCTCTCAGCCGCGCAGCCCTCGGCCCATCCCTCCCACCCATGGAAACATCCACGACAGCCTCACTCCCCGCTGACCTCGCCGCCGCGCCGGCCCCTCCATCGCCCTACACCACCACCCGCTCCCTCATCCACGACCTCACCCTGCCCTCCGTTCCCAACTTTGACATTCCCCCCTCCCCGCCCGGCCGCTCCCCCCCGTCTGCCTCCTCCTCCTCCTCCTCCTCGGCCACCAATGCCAAATTCGAGCAGTTCCTCTCCCTCAAGAAGAGAGGCACCCACTTCAACGCCAAGCTCGAGCAGTCGTCGGCGCTGCGCAACCCCGCCCTGACGGACAAGCTGCTGCAGTTTGTCGACGTCGCGCCGGCGGCGGCAGCAGCAGCAGCAGGAGGGGGCCTGCAGTATGCGACGACGCTGTCGGGGGAGCTGTGGAACCCAGACGCGTTTCCGGCGTGGGCGTTTCGTGACGAGTTGAGGAGGAGCAGAGACAGGGTGGCCAAGGAGAGGGAGGCGGCGCGGGCGGCGCCGGGACGGAGCGGCGTCGAGTTTGTGTCAGGGGCGACGACGGCGGCGATGGCGGGGGCGGGGGGGTTGAGCAAAGGGGAGAAGAGAAAAGGTGGATGGCAATAATAAAGTGTCGTAAAAACATGGACAACTATATAGAAGATGTCATCAATAGACATGTCTATGCTGTATATAATTGTCTACAATTGTCCGCCTACAGTGTCCATTTACAAGTATTCGTCTACAAGTTCACGTCCACGACTCGATTCCACGAGATAAAGGAGATTGATGATTGAATCACCACTAGGTTCGCCATCCTGGCACAACTAACAATCGAGGTATCTTAATCAGACTCGCCGCTGCCCGTTCACGTTGCAGCCAACCCAGGCTCAAGGTGAGGCGACGCGCAACAAAATGTACAATGGGCCTTGTCCCTACAACCATCCGTTTCCACATCTCCTGAACATTGTTCAACCATCCGTCAAAGATTCTTGAACCATCCAGAGATCCAGTGCTCATTATCCAACATTAAAACGCAAAGGAGAAATCACAGGCCGTTACACTTGGCAGTTATTAAGAATAACTCGCTACCGCCGTCTCGACATAAACAATGTGCACAAGAAATTACTTGGTGGCGCCAGAAGCGCACTTGACCGAGGCAGGAAAGTGGGAGCGGTAGAGGGTGTCGGTAATGTTGAGCTCGACAGTCTGGTTGGCGTGGGCCAGGGCGTACTGGAAATAGGGAATCTCGACGCCGTTGCGGGTGACGTTGCTGCCAAGCAGGCTGAATTCAGCGACACCAGTCTCGCAGTAAGGCTTGGCGCCAGACGCAAGGACAATAATCTGGCCTTGGTCGAGGCTGCCCGAGACATCGGCAGTGTTGGTGCCGGGCACGAGGGAGAGGTCATTGATGTAGAGCTTGCCGAGGTTCTGGCCGAGAAAGTAGTTGCCAAAGGTGGCATTGCCAATATCGAGGGAAAAGTGCGAGGGGTTGGGCAGCTCGACCTTTGCGAAAAAGTTGCGAAAGTTGGGGTCGGTGCCGTTGTCGACGGTGAGCTCGACGCGGGGCTCAATGACCTTCATGCCCTTGAAGAGGTTGAGACCCTTGATTTCGAGCACCTTGTGAAAGGTGACGTCGTACTTTTTGCTGAGACCGTTGGGCTGGACCTTGGTCTTGCCCTGGATGCCAATCTTGAGCGTCTCGTTGTTGACAAACCACGTGTTGAACTTGTTAAAGGCATCCATGTTCTTAATCTCGACGAGCTGGCTAATGTCGACATTGGAGTGCTTGTTGGCGTTGGTTGGGGGGAAGTCGAGGACGGCAAAGGGAGTCTTGTCGTCCGTGTCCTCGAGGTACATGTCGCCGGCAAAGGGGTCAATGTTGGCCTTGACGGTGCCGTCGGTGGAGATGGTCGAGTTGATGGTCATCTGGTACGACGTCGGGGTGGCATTGCTAATCTTGACGGCGACAATGTCGAGCTTGGCCTGGTTAATCTTGTCCTGGGCAATTCTGGGTATCGCGACAAAGATGCTAGAGCGGCATGTTAGTGAATTTGATTGCTGATTTCATGCAGGCCTCAATCCCGGGTTCCTCGGTCTGGGTAGTTTGCAGACGTCGAGTTGAATGTTTCCATGGGGGGTGGGCCAAGAATAGAATTCACAGCTCCCCAAACCCCAATTCAGCAGCCCTACCCGCCAGTCTTGCAAAAGAAAAAACCCAGCAGAGGAACCGTGGAAAAGCCAGTACAGTGGGCAGGTAAACTCACGTCATCAGGACAACAAAGACGGCAACCAGGACAAAGATGATGAGGTGCAGCCACCAGAAGCGCGCGCAGTGGCGCTTGATGGAGCCCTTCTCATGAGAGGTGACGGGCTGCGTAGTAGAGACAATCTCCTTGTCGGACATGGTGGTTTCCGTGTGTGCTAATCTGTGTTGACGGTAAAACACGAGGATTAGGCAGGGGTGAGATGGAAGCTGTAGGTCGACGCGACAGGAGGGAGGACTGGGGTTCGGAGCCGGGCGACGAAAGAATGAAGCAACTCCAACTGCGGAAAAAGAAGGGGGAAAAGGGCGAGAGGGAGGGTGAATCAGATGATGCGATGGACTAGTGTTTAAGTAATTGGCAGCACGAGGGGCATGTCGCGGGTTTAGCTTGTGAGCAGAGGAGCGGGCAGAGGTACCTGCCTCGTCGTATCATGGCAGCTGGCCTGGGGAAGAGTCTTGAGAAATGGACCCTGGGCGACTCCAGCTGTGCCCCACAGACCATAGAGTCTAGAGATTTTATTTTATTTTTATTTTTTAATGGCTGACGCTGCATCTCGTCTTGTGTCGACGCCGCGCAGGATTTGGACGCCACCAGCGAACTAGTGTAATTGGGACGGACACACACACCAGCCCGGCCGAAAGGGCGGCGTGGCAAGTCTTTTAGTGCTCAGTGCCTCGTTTTTATTATGATTCTTTTGATCGAGTTGGACGCAGGTAGGTGGTAGAGGGCCGCCAGTCAGGTACGTGGCCGTCTACGTGATCTCAGACATGCCCATTGAGGATACCACCATATTCGCAATGGACCACGCAACCACCGCAGTGTTAACCTCCTTGGACCATACTGAAGGCCAAAAAAAAAACATCAGCCCAAGCCAGCAGACGCCACTCTCTTTTGGTACATTTGGCCCGTGGTGGTGGCCGCTAGCGTGATGCTGGTTGGTGCTAGGCCGAGTGAGCGCAGAGACCCGACCGACCGAGCAGGTTCTCCAGTGGTTGGATGCCCTGTAATGACCAGTACAGTACGGATACTGCCTGACAAGGAGCCACTCACGCCACCCACTCCCCAGACTCCCCGCACCGCCAAACCCTAGCGCATCAGCGACATCCACCCGCGCACAATACCTGTCACTGTCCAGTGGTGGTCCACGGGTATGGGATATTCTTTGCTGAGCTGAAATTCACTAAAAACAGAATCCCATGCAGCCACACTTCCAGGGAGACAACAGCCTGGCCCCAAATGGCGCGCACTAAAAGTCGGCGGCGGCGCGCGGCGCGTACGCCTCGGCTGCTTGTGATGGATGGCTGGCTGGGCCGTCTCGAACCACTTCCCGCACGTGAAAATTCACCCTACGCAGAGTCCTGGCATCATCAATTCTTCTGGCATCTCTCTCGACTTGTTTCAAGGAGGGATCGAGTTTGCAGCGCGGAGAGAAGAGTACCAGTACACTCACCAGCGGGTGGATGCTATAGCCCACTGCGTTATGATGCGGCCCCAGGACCAGAAAAACTCTGTCCCGCCCTCATTTTCAACCATTTACCTTGCCCGGAATCTTCCCCTTTCCCCCTGGGGCAGCAAGCCCGGACTCTGGAGGAGGAGCGCGGAGGTTTCTGCTTGGCCAGTGACAGGCGGTGGGTTGGTGTAGCGCTGCCCGGCCTGTCCGAGTCAGGCATTCGCCCTCTGCTTACAGGGCGGCACGCGACCATTTTATAATCGCCACTGAAAGCCGGCCGTAGGTAAATAGACATGCTTGCCTATTGCAGCATTGACGGGCAACACGCCAGTACTTCAGACGCAGCTAGTGCCGTGTTTGGTTGGTGTGGCCTCTGTGCGGCCACGCAGAGCGGCCCGTGGCGCATTACAACGTGCTGGTACGCCAAAGCGCTCCAGGGCCTCAATGCATCCCGGGCAAGTGGGGGTGCTTGTTTACCACGGCGCTATTATGCTGGTAATAGATTATAATTTATAGCGCATAACCAGCAGAGGTGGTGACATCTGCATCACCACCGTCCCCCCCACCCCGGGCCTGCAAGCAACATACGACTCGGGCCTCATTTTACTCCAACAGTGGGGTGCCGCTGAAATCTTCCGGGTCTCGAGGTAAGGTGACCGAACTATATCGCGGAGAGGGTTCTGTAAATTTGTAGGAAAGCTCGGGGCATTTTTTTTTTTTGGCATTTACTCTTGGCCGTCTTGAGCCACCTATATGCTGTAGTCGTGGAAGTCTCATAACCGATTACAAGGCTGCATCTTGACAGCACACGCAAATGGGATAACCAGCCCACCAGCCCAAACTCTCGCCACGCCATACTGGAGTCTTCCATCAACCACTGGTACTTGACTTGTATCAGCAACACAACCACGCACACCGCGTCAGTATTGTGACATCCTTCATCATCGGTTTGGCTTTTACTGAAATATCATCCAACATAATTGATGCTTTCTACAAGACCGGTTACCTGCGCACTATCCCCGCTCTTGCACCGGAAAACTCTGTTCGACGTCTCTCCAACTCTCCCCAGCCGCCCCTGTCCTGCTCCATCGCGGACCAATATTCAGGAAAAGGCAATCGGTCGCCCCCTCTACGGGGCTCGACCACGCGCTGACCCGCCAGGCTAATTGCAGCGCAACCCGAAAGTGGTGCGGACAATGGCTCCCGCACCCAATCACCAGTCGCCTCGTACAGTCTACCGTCCATACCGGATGGTGGTGCTCTGGCCGCATTGCTCGTCAAGTCTTTGAATGATTCAATTTTCAGACGCTTGGACTCGAACGGGTGCCAGGAAGCAACACTGTTGGCCGCATCTCATCTGGCTTGTGCGACTTGCAACCATTGGATCTGCCGCTTCGGCCGGCGAGCCAATCGGTCGCCAGCTTTGATGCACTCATACGATCCTAGCTTCTCTGGCTGCAACTCGGAAGTTTGTAGCTAGTCGCGGCCTCTGTCAATCTTTTACACGCAAATGTGAATACGGCACTACTGTAAATAGCTTCTGCTGAAGAGCTAAACGTTGTCCGCCAGAGCACGACGGCAGTCTCGTTGTCGTCGAGTTGCACAATCCCAACTCGCAGCACGATCCGGCCGACACTTCTGCCAATGGCGCGTCCAGCTGTCTTCTCCGCGCCAAGCCGAGCTGTGGCGTTAATATTGCGCCGACTGCAATGTCAACTTTGGACGCGAGCCTTGCCTGGCAAGCTACTGTTACTCGAGGCATCACCTTTTTCATCAGCGGGAGATGGCTCCAAAGTCAAATGCATCAGCACTCTTGCCCACGCAGGCACAAGACCCTGGGCCTGACACGAATGGCAGAGAGGAGGATGCATCCATCACTGTCTGTCTCGGCACGCCCGGGCAAATGAGATGCTAAACCCGTACAGCCACATGCCGCAATGACACGCAGGCAACCAATCGGGACTCTCACAATGCCTTGCACGAGCAGGCTCTTTTCCGAGAGCAAACCATTTCAGCGCAGCCAGATAATTTTCCTGAGCCTGCTGCATACGCCAGTCTCCTCCAAAGGGTTATGCGCAGACTTGAATCTTTGCATGTCTGTCATCAAGCTAGCCGTAGCACCGCACTTCCACGCTGTGGCGCCGACTAGCAAACACTCGCTCCAGGCCGGCAGAGTCCAGTCATTTCTGGACAGCGCGCACCTCTTGGCTCTCCTTGGCTTTTCGCGCTTCAGAGCCCATAGGGATCAGCCGACGTCGTCCACCACACCATGGGCAATGTTTCGGCTTAGATGATGGCACCCGCGACGACGTCGAACACGCAGCAAACCCCATGTAGCGTGTGGCGCGAGCTCGCCCTGGACCAAACAGAATCTGCGCTGGGACTCGCTGATCCCTTTATCACTATCGCATCACGGAAGATCCCTTGTTTTACAGACGGCGTGGCGCTGATGAGGGATGCAGGCCAGCTGTTCACTTGAGTCCGTCTCTTCCCCGCCAGCCCGCGTACTCGTACATGCATGGATTCTCCGCAGCTCAGCGCCACCGACAGGCAAAAACCAGCCAGTATCTCGACAGAACCAATGCGTGGTGGCTGCTTGCATGCAAGCGGCTTGGCCCCAACGGCGTTGCAGCCCAAAGAGGCAGTCATCCCATTTCGCCTGCATGGCGGCGCAGCGACCCGGTCGATTTCACATGCAGAATGTCTCAACTCTGGGGCATATCGGGACAGCAAGGTCGATTCTGCATTGAGCCTTTTTTTGTTTGTCAGGAACACTGAAAACTACAGCAACACAATAAGCTCATGTAAACAATTTACAGTCATTTCGTTCGATTTAATTACTGGCAGGACGCCACTCAGCCTAACTTCGCGACCCCGCATCCACGGCTTGCAGCAAACTATTTACATACGTATCGAGCCGAGGCATGCATCCTTTACGCTAGACTGCGCATCCATCGTACTCTCCCCTGCACATTACGCCTTTGTCACAGTTTTGACTTTGTCCACAGTCCTCGGCGGTCTAGTCCAGGCTCCCCGTCATATATATCCCTCTCTACACGTCGCGTATTGAGCTAGGAGGGCAGTCAGCAGGTACAACATGGAATACCGATGCATTTCTGTAGTCACTATTGCGAGATCGTCCAGATATCTGGGGACTTGTGGGGATGGGGTCACTCAACTCGGTGCAGTGCCGACTATCAGCATTTCCGAGTTTGCAACGCCTTGTTTCAGACAGACGGCATGGGATACGCCAAGATGTCATGAAGCAATTGCGTAGCTTGACTCGAATGCAGGGGGGAGAGCAACAACACAGAGAAAAGCAAGAGTCTACTTACGCAACTTGGACGAAGGTCGGAGATTGTGCTGGCACCTATTAAGCGCATTGCAGTTGCAATCTCGGCCTGGAGGACTAAATCAAGGCAGAAAGTGTTAGCAAAGTCGACATCTATGCCCTCGCCAGGCGCATATTGCCGTAGCAAAGTCCGCCACGTCTGTCCCACCGGTTTGCACTGCATGCAGGGGGGATTAAGATGCCAGCGCTATAACACCATGACATAAAGACGACAATGTGCGAAAATAAAACGGAAATTGCCAGCAGCGGAATGACTTACTCTCAAACATGCGCTCGACGCCCGCCTGGCCGCCAGCACCCAAGCCATACAGTGGCGCGCGGCCAACACCCACACCGCGGGCGCCCAGACACAGAGCCTTGACGACGTCGGTGCCGCGCCGGATGCCGCCGTCGATCCAGACCTCGAGCCGGCTGAGGACCTCGGGGCAGTACTTGCGAATCTCGAGCAGCGTGTGCATGGGCGGCGGCGCCGTGTCGCACGCGCGGCCGCCGTGGTTGGACAGGATAATGGCCTTGACCTGGGGGTGGTGCTGCATCGCGCGGTAGGCGTCCTCGTGCGTCTGCACGCCCTTGAGCACAATGGGCAGGTCCGTGTGCTCGGCCAGCCACGGCAGCGTCGTCTCCCACGTGAGGTCCGCGGCGGTGCCGAAGAAGAGCTGCTGGCCGACGCCGCCGCCGCCGGGCCGCGCCTCCGTGTCCGGGTTGCCGGCGGCCGCCACGCGCACCGTCTTGTCGAGGTTGCCGCGCTCGTCGAGCTCGCGCTTGCCCGGTGTCGGCGCGTCGAGCGTGAGGCAGATGAACTTGTAGCGGTCCGGCAGGGCGCCGATGCGGCGCAGCATGGAGGCGCTCTTGGCCCGGCCGTCCTGCACGTAAATCTGCCAGCCAAAGAGCTGGCCAGGTGGCGCGTCGGCGACGATTTGCTCCGGCGTCATGGAGGCGTTGTTGGAGACAATCATCATGGCGCCGAAGCGGTGCGCGGCGCGCGCAATGGCCTGCTCGCCGTCGGGGTGCGCGAGCCGGGCCATGGCGGCGGGGGCGACAAAGACGGGCGTGGCGACCTCGTGGCCGAGAAAGGACGTGGACTGGTTGTTGGATTTGACGTCAACGAGGACGCGCTGGCGCATGCTAATGTCCCGGTAAACTTCGCTGTTGCGCACCTTGCTGATTTGGTCGTCCGAGGCCGAGTAGTAGTAGGCCCAGGCGCGCGGGGAGAGGCGCTTGGTGGCTTCCTTTTCAATGTCGTCGAGACTGAGGAGGGCCTGGACGGGGAGCAAGGGTTCCGGCTCCGTCTTTGCCGGCGCCGTCGCCGCGCTGGGTGCCGCCGGCGCCGGCTCGGGCTGCAACGGCGGTTGCGACGCGGCCTGGAGCTTTGCCAGGCTCTCGGCGGAGACGGTGCCGAGGACGGCGTCGGGGCTGAGATTCTCCTCGAGGGTGCCGGGCGGGTGCACGGGGTCGTAGTCCTCGGTGGCGTCTTGGCCGGCGAGGGCGAGGATGATCTTGGAGCCGCCCGGGTGAGAGGTCAGGAAGGAGGTGACATCGTAGACTTTGCCGTAGAGAATGACCCAGCAACTCTCGGGGGTGTTGTGGCGGGCGACTGGCAGTGTTAGCTAGGACCTCGGGATGTGATGGTGATTGATGAATCGAAGCCTGATGAGGCGTGGGCAGTCTTACCTTCGGCCGCGTCAAGTTCACGAGCCATGACGAGGTTGCTGTTGGGTGTTGTGTGAGGTTGGGCCGGGAGAATTGTAGAGAGGGCGCTGTTCGTGAGAGCCGGTGACGGCCGAATGGGCGAGGTGCAAACGAGCGATTCAAACGGCCAGCGGAACCCGCAAAAGTGTCCAAAGATGATGGAGAAGTAAAACAAGGAAGAATGCGGGGGGAGAATAGCGACAAGATGCAATCGCCAATGCTGAGCGAGGAAGCTGAACCTTTTCAATTGCCGATGTCCGGGGCGCCGGTTTCGAGGTTGCTTTCGGCGGGCGCTTGATTGGCGGGAAATCATCACCCTCTGCGTGGGGGAAATGCTTTTAGTTACAGTAGCTGTTTGTAAATTTAGCAGACTGCTCACCGTTTGGCTGCAGCGCTGAGGAAAGGTTCGCCGCGGATTGCCATTCCTGGGCGTCAAGACGCGACCCACTGATTTTTCTCTCCAGCTTCCCTCTCCGACGTCATTTCACACGACGACATTCCTTCCACATACATGCACCACCACAGCTTTTTTGTCCATACGGTAGTGGCCATTTTGTCAGAGGAACAGGACAATTATTAAAGTCGAAGCAAACACCACACAAAGCTGAATTGGTTTCAATCTTTACCCAGCATGCGCTCTGCTGCTGCGGCCGTCCTGCGCGGCGCATCCGCCCCTGCGCGCCGATGCGCACGCTGCCATTCCTCCACGACACTCGCCACGCGCTTCACGACGATGCCCCGTGATGCCGCACCCGTCGCCCAAACCACCTACCGCACGTCGCGACATGTCACGGCCGCAGCGCCGTCCTCGTTCCTGACCCGCCGCTGCTTCTCCCAGCAAACACCACACCGCGCCGCCGCCCATACCTCCGAGCCACCGCCCACGCCGTCACCGACGCACTACGACCTCTTCCCGTCCACCCTGCCTCTTGGCCCGCCCCCTGGCGGCCACTTCCCCATTGACACGCGCGCCCTCCGCCGCGAGTTCCTGCAGCTGCAGGCCCGCGCGCACCCAGACATGCACCCGCCGGGCGCCGCCAAGGCCCGCGCCGAGGGCCTCTCGGCGCTTATCAACGAGGCCTACAAGACGCTCGCCAACCCGCTGCTGCGCGCGCAGTACCTGCTCTCCCTGCGCGGCGTCGACGTTGCGAATGACGAGCGGCTCAAGGTGGACGAGCCGGCGCTGCTCATGGTGGTGCTCGAGGCGCGCGAGGAGATTGAAGAGGCGGCGCGCGAAGAGGACCTGAACGCGCTGCGGGCGCAGAATGAGGAGCGGATCAGCAAGGGCGAGGAGGCGCTGGAGAGGGCGTTTCGCGAGGATGACGTCGAGGCCGCCAAGAAGGAGGCGGTGAGGATGCGCTACTGGGTGAATATCAGAGAGAGCTTGGATAACTGGGAGCCGGGCAAGCCGATTGTGCTGGAGCATTAGCGGAGCGATGATGGGGGATTGGATGTGGTACAGTGGTGTTTGATGCTGGATGGTGAAAGAGAAGAGGTAAAATGTAACAATAGTCATTCGAGGCATATTTAGATTTCTTACTCTTTCAATTTGACAACTCATCTTGGACAAATATACAATAGAGACTTTTGCTTCTGCACAGTAATCACCACAAAAGGCAGATGACGAGAGTGTGCGTGTATGCGCTCGAACGAATTAACAAACATGTGTTTTGTGCTTGATAGGTATACAATAATTCCATACTATATATAGGGTCAGCAGTTCATGTACAAAAAAAAGACTAATTTCTTCTGGACCCTCCGCAACTCCCATTGTATGAAAAAAAAAAAGGAATAAAAAAGTGTCCCGTTCATCTTTAAAAGTCGTAAAAGCCGGTTCAAAAGTTGTAAAAACCCAAGACGCCAATGCCCGAATGTTGATTGCCGCTAACCACGACTTCGCAAGTTGTACATCATGATGCCGACAAAAAGAAATGCACCGCGCTGAAATATGAATCGACAGAAATCACCGCTGGTAAGCTGGAAGCTGCTCGCTGTTTGGTCTGTGACTGTTGCTTCCCGACGGACCGGCAGACGATGACGGACCGGCATTGACACCATATGCAGCCAGCTCTTCCTCGTCCTCGTCGAGTACCGGCGCGCTGGGCTCAATGTCCGTTTCCGTGGCCGGGCTCGCGTCGTTGGAGCGTTCCATGTCCTCGGGGAACTCTGGCGGCGCGCTCGCTTCGTGGATGAGGCGCTGGCGCTCGAGCTCTTGCTTGTCTTCCACTGGGTACGCCGACGAGCCGTTCAATACGTCCTCGCTTGGTGCAGACGGTCCCGCAACCGCTTCCTCTTCTGTTGGTACCGACGGCCCGACAGAGGGTGGCTGACGCGGGGGCTCTTGCGCATCGTAAATGTTGTCGTCGTCTGGCACTGAGGGAGACGAGGACGCGCCGGCGACAGGAGGCTGGCTCGGCAATAGGCGCGTTTCTGCCTGCCGTATGCGTTCCTTGTCCGTCATGTTCCGCGAGTCGATCATTTGCGGTTGCGGGATGTAAGCAGGGGCTGCCTCGCGCGAGAGTCCGTTCAGATGACTGTGCGAATGAGGATCAGGTTGGAAAGGTCCTGGTGGGCCAGCATTGGCTAGAGAGGGATGCAATGACGGCGGCTGTGAAGCGTAGTGACGGCCATTCAAGGGTGCCGAGGTATATATAGCGGGATAAGCGACGATTGCTGGCCGATCATTGAGCTCGGCGCGGATAATGTCGTCCTCGTCGCTTTCGGGCACCCGCGGTGTTTGGTGGCCCGGTGATATCCGGAGAGGCTTCCGTCGGCGAGAGCTGTCGACAGTGCCTACCACGGTTTCCATGGACACTGAAACGACACCCTTTTGCCGCCGCAGGGGGGCCGTGTCAATAATATTTGTGGCCACTCGCGGACCATATGAGTTGTCTGCGCCAGACGTCATGTACTGGCCCAAGCGGGCCGTCGATTGCGGGCCGCCTTGAAGCATCTGACCGGAAAGCTTGCCACCCAAATCGACAATCACTTCTACATGATAGCGGAAGCTGACCATGGAGCCAGGGACGCCTCGTATTGTGGGAAATGCATCATCTGGAAGCTTCAGTGAGCATGTGACGGATGCATGTAATGATGAAGGGTCGATGATCAGTGGCGCTGTGTTTTGGTCCAAGTCCTTGCGAAACATGCTCGTCGAACCTGTCGATGACAAGGACAAGCCAGCCAGTCCTGTTCTTGACCTGGGATACCCATCATCTCCAATGGCCTCGAAATCGTTTCCGGTAAATAGTGACGCAGGTGGCGCAGAGTCAATTTTGCTCTGACGAAACAAGGTCACAATCACACCAGTCAAACTCTTCAACCGCTTAATGTGCTGTACGGATACGCGTACGGACACCATGTCGCCGGCTAGGCAGCCGCCCTTGAGCAGCTCAATGGTTGCGGTAATGGTCTTGTTGTCGACAATTTTTTGCTTTGCTGGTGACTTGAATGCGGATACATGAGACAGTGGCGTAACGTCGCTACGGCTCATGGCTGTGCTGATGCTACGGCCGCTTTCGCCGCTGATTTCGCTCCTCATGTCAATTTGGACATGTCCGCGACTAGGCTCCGGGTGCGCTCCCTCACGCGCCGAGTCAGAGGCGGCCCCTGTTCGGTCTACCGAGCCTGCTTCGGAGGTGCGATCGTTGGGCACACCAGTGGAGGGCGGTTCCGGGACAGCGGCCTGCGCTTTGTCGAGTATGGTTGATCGTCTGCGTCGCGTACGTTTTGAAATGGGCTCGAGAAATATCGTACGCGATCGTGGGGGTGGTAGATGGCCAATGTCAACCTTTTCAAGAAGCAGGACGCGCTTATCGCAAGACATGGTGGGCGCAATGGCAGTCGGTCTTGTTAACGTCGACGTAACCATGTAGGACACGGTGCCGCGTTCAAACTGAGAATTTTGTCAATATCAGAATCCTTTCGAGTGTCGAAATATTGGTATCATACGTCAATGCTGCTGGGTAGGCCAATGTCCGGGAATATAAGCTCAAAGCCGAATTCATAGCGCCCAGCCTCGAGCCTGCCCTCGCCGGCGAGAACTTGTTCATCCTGGAAGAGACTGGCGAGTCCATTGCCGTGGTATTGCGGGAGCTCCGAGACGCCGCCACGCGGTGATACCGGGGAGCCGCTCGCCTTGGCTTTGGCAGAGGCATCCTTGAAAACGTGAACGTAGCCGTGGAGGGCGACGACGAGATGCGTGATGCGAATCGGCTTGAGCACGGCAATGTTGACGTGGCCGCGGACGGTGTCGCCGGCGCTGTAGGTTTTGTGCGGTTCGTCGGGCCGGATGTGGAAGTCGAGGACGTTGCGACTGCGGGAGCGTCTCGTCAAGGAGGGTAGGTTGAGGCGAGATAGGAGAGCAGAGGTACGCGACGTAGAGGCGTTGGAGGTTGAGGAGAGGACGGAAGGGGGCGCCGCGGGCTTGGGTTGCGACGGCGCAGAAACAGTCGCATCGTCATGGGCAGCACTGGACCGAGGTGTGGCCGTTGGTGTTGTCGCGCGGGCAGCATTGGCCGCATCAGCAGGGTCGGCTTCGGCGGCGGAGGCACCAGCAGCTACTCGCGATGACGGCGGCCGCTTGCTGGTAGCCGCCGCCGTCGCAGCAGCAGCCGCGATGGGATCGTCATCGAAGGGGGTGTCGGCGACGGGGTTGCTGATGCTGCTGCCGCCGATGTGCGAATCTGCGGCGGCGAGCGGCATGGGCGGCGACGTCGAGCGCAGAGCCGCGAATGTGTGCTCATGCGCACCGGATGGGCGTCAATGGCAGGATCCAGGGACAGGCGGTGGTAATGGATGGAGAGGCGCCAGAGGGGTTCGTAGATGTGCAATAATGTGGTGTTTCGGGTTGTTAAAATATTCGGAGATTATTCAGGATTAAATGTGGACGAGTTTCGCGAGTTGCAAAGAGGGAGGGGACGCTTGATGATCCGAGAGCATGGTAGTGGTGCGGCTAGGCGTCGTTGGTCTGTCTGGTGGGCTGTGGTCGGCGGTTGCGGTCTGGCTTCCGCTTCGAGAGGCGTGGCAGATGGACCGCAATCCCACCTTAGCTGGACTCTTATTTGCTTGTGTTATCGTGTGTACTCGAGCAGTATTAGTCTCTTTTTTCTGCATTAATTGCCCTTGTTTGGATGAATGTCGTGGTTTTTGTGGGAGAAGTTGCGGTTGGGAGAGAAGAGTGACTGCCACTGGGGTATTAGTAACAGCGGGGGTCCCTACAGTTGTCGATAACAGACTGGCAAGGTCGCGGGCCAATGAATAGTGACTTACAGAAATTGAAAGAACTGAAAGAGAGTAGCGAGCAAAACAAGGTGGGATACTCCCGCGGCTGTGGGTGTGCTGTTGTGCGCGAGGCTTTGGAGGTTGTGTCAGTCGTTGCCAGTGGCCGCCGTAAGATTGGTAGCATTGCTCTGTAATTAGGTAGGAGGTGCTCTGCAGAACAGAAGGCATTCTGTGTGTCTGTAATCTGTACTGTGAGAAAGGTGGTGGCTTGAACGTGGACGGTAAGCGAGGCTGCATGCAGCCAAAGCTGGCTGAGCGGGCCGCTAAAGACCACTATACGGTGGGGGGTTAGCGGGCCACGGGCAGTCGCTAGCAAGTCCTCTGGACATGGATGTAGCGTGAGAGGACTGCCCAGAATCCGGCGCTGTGATGGAAAATACAGCCGACGCAGCCCCGACGTGCAGCGCAGTGGTGGCGTCTGGAACTGCCTGCTTGGCCCTGCAGGCACTCGGTGCACTCACTGTAGAACACACCTGCCGGCAACTTCCTCATCCGCACTTCCAGTGGATATCGCCACGTTTGGCGGCCTCACTCTTACAGCGTTGCTATCGCTAATTACCTCCATCGCCTGATAATCGACAACATGTCATCAAAACAAAGAAACACGCTTCATTCACGGCGCTTCTCCACCATATGCGGCCGTCCATTCAAAGAACCCTGAGAATCAACCTGCATCGATGCAAGCCCCCAGCAGCTGAAAATTACACCGACGATCATGGATCCATGCAGGCATTGTTCAACACCAATATCGTGACTTGACGCCGATTGGGGCGGCTGCAGAAATTACCATGCCAAACACCAGAGGTGACAGCATAGAAAAAGCCCTCCCCGGCTCATACCCGATGCCAAGCTAAATGGAAGCTTCCGAAGCAGAAAGGAGATTTCCGACGCCAAGCCCCAGCAAACACATCAATCGAGTAACTTTTAAGGGCAGATCGAGAGAGGTCACTCTGCGCCTGGAGAATGAGTCGACACCAAACACTCCGGCGACATTGGCCACCGGCTAGACGGTAGACAGTCCTACCATCCCTAGCGATGGCTCGCTAAATGATCAAGTGTCTTCTCGCTGTCAACGGGCGGTCAATTGCCAGCTGCTGATCCGCGTAAAGCCTGTCCGCACCACACGGAGCACACCTACACACCTCGCAATCCCAACCCTGACTAATAAGAATGCAGCTCTTTGCCACAGCTAGTTGCTGCTCCGTGGTTGACGATAACGTTCTGACAGCAGAGGCAGGCATGTTGACGAGCTTAGGAGCTGCTGCCTAAACTATTTGAGCTGGCGCCGGAAACGGGATAAAAATAGCCAAAAGAGATTGGCTTTGTAGAATTAGACCCGAACACCATCCCGCGCGGGTGAGAAAAACGTTGGGCAGGTTCGACAACAAGGGCGCCACAACTGAGGACACACTACTGCATGGATTCTCGCCGGCCACCACACCAAACTGGCCAAAGGCGCCGCGCATTTCCTTGATTACCAGTACGCGGGCGGAACAAAGACGACAATGCAAGACTTGCGTCTTTGTTAGTACGCAACCAAAACCCTCAGTAGTGCTGGCCCGTTCACGATCCCCCAACAAGGCTGGACTAAGTTACGCACCGTAGAGTACTGGCAGAGGAAAGTATTGACAATAAACTCTGCACCTGCGTCTTGACCGCTGCTCCCCCAGTGCAACCTGCGTGCTGACACGACGGCCCATACATCTGGCCTTGCTGCTACTCACGCGGGGGTCTGCCGTTGCATTGCAGAAGAGGTCCCCATCACGAATGCACCTCGTCGGACCACGCGATAGAGTCGTGGCGAATGCAACCGCGACAAGGACTGCGGCCCCAACCAAGGGAGCATGTGCGCGAACCAGCCACTGATGCTTCAAAACGCCCATAGACTTTTTTTCAGACATGTGAAAAGCTCGTTCCTGCTGCTACTACCGCTAGCCGCGCTGTAGACACGAATCAAGCACGTTCTTCCGCTGGGCCGAAGGACACGACTCATTCACCAGCATAAAGCACACATCATCGCATCAATGCCGTTCAAGAGTCCAATCAAGCTTCTTTTTATGCTCATGTGTATCTGCATGGTACTCCATGCGGGTATTCCCTTCAATGCAAAGAAATCAAATCTTTTATCCTTCATGTTACATGCCAGTCAAAAAAAAAAAAAAAAAAACGCCAGTCTGATCCTGTGGATGCTCTTGCCTGTGCCCCAATGTATGCCAAAAACGCCCTGGCCGGATAAACATCAAACTGCGCCAGAAAAGATTATGCAAAACAAGTAATTAATCCAACGCCTCGCCATGCAGAATACTGGCCAAAATCCCTGAGCCGATGCCGTCGGCAATCGACTCCATGTCCTTTTCCGTCACGCAGCTCGCAACGCGCTTGTCGTCGCCGCTCGTCAAAACACCTTTGCGACCACGCTTGCTCGGCGTCTGCGGCGCCATGAAGCTCCCATTCTTGCCGTTGACGGCGTTGACGAGACCAAGAGTCTCGAGACTGCCCATGACTTCGCGAAACTCGGAGCTCGAAAGGGGATGTAGCACAGAGTCGCGTGTGCACAGGCGGCAGTAGGCATCAAACAGCTTCTTGACAGTCGGCGCAAGAGACTGCGTCTTGCTGGGTGTGGCTGGCATGCCAATTTTGACTTTGGAACGCAAATGGTTCTCGTAGGCAACAAGAGCACATAGCGCCGCCTTTTGTTGCAGGTTGAGAGTCTTGAGTCGCTGTGTGGTACCGTTGCTGAAAGCTGCTGCCGTCACCTTGTTCAAGTGTGCAATCGAAGCGCGAGGGGCAGTCTCGGCGGTCAGAGCTTTGAGAGAGTTGCCCATAATCTGTACAATGCTCCGTCCTCCAGCTCGGGCTCCGTTAATGTTCTCGCCCAAAGGTCGTTTCGACGGCGTACTTTGAAGCATAGTCTCTCTCGCTTCTTCCTCGTGCTTGGACCGTGTCTCGCTCTCAATCAAATCCAAGGCTCTTCTGCAAATCTCAAACGCCTTGCGCAAATCTCCAGTCTGGCTCGAGACCTTGCGGGAGCACAATTCAATGGCGGCGGGATGAATAAACGGAACGTAGCTGTCCTTGCCCACTGGCATCAACGACTTGAGGCGAGTGGTAATGATGTTCTTGACCTGGGCAGCGGTATAGGGGAGAAATGGAAGAAGCTCAGGCTTGAGATTCTTGGACTTGAGGCGCGGAAGAAATCGGTCGGTGAGATCCAGCGCGTTGGCAATGCCGACGAGAAGAAGCTTGGACGACTTGTGGAGGGACCATTCGAAGACGCGGTACAAGCTTTCCAGCCCCATGGTGAGAATGTGATCAATTTCGTCAAGGGTGACGACATAGGTTGTCGCATTCTCGTCGATGGGATAAAACGCGCGCTGCAGTGCCTCCATAGCAGCAACTTCCGTCACGCCCTCCGCCTGCAGGCCCATGCCTTCCAGCAGCGTCGTGTAGAGGTCTTTCGACGACTTTACGCTCATGCAGTTGATGTACGCCGACTTGACACGGTCCATCTGCGCGTAGTTCTGAATGAGGTCGGTAATCATGGCGCTCTTGCCGGTGCCCGGAGGGCCGCTGACGTAGATGCATCCGTTTGGCGAGTCCGACGAGCATCGGTCCAGGAATGCCGTGAGCTGCTGACGCTCCTCGTCACGACCCACGAGCTGGCCAGGCTCCGCTCCGCGCGCAAACAGTTGACGGGCCGAGTGGTAGACGGTCTGTATGGTGCTGGGAGACAGCGGCGAGTGAGGCGTCATTCGCTTAAAGAGCTTGCCGGCCGACATGACGGCATGCCGGGGCGTCGTCGGATACCCAGCCAAGACATCGTGGTGGCGAGGTGTCGACGGTGTGACGGGATTCCTAATGGAAGACTGGGAGATGGTGCGCTTTCTTTTGCTGGGTGAGTCGTCAATCTCGCTCTTGATGATGGCTGGGTTGACGGTGGCGACAGAAATATCCTCGGGAGCCTCGTTCTCGTCGTTGTAGTCGACAATGGCAGCACACGAGCGGCGAGGTCGCTTGGCTGGGGACTCATCTATGTCTGGGGTATCTGGTAAGCACGATTGCCTTGAAGAAGCCGCGCCTGCCTGTTGGGGATGCGTACCATAGGCCACCGCACCGCGGGATCTCTTTCCCAGAGCCGAGGAAGCCATTGGAGTGTGGGTGGGATCTGGGGCAGGATGCTTCCTGCCAAATGACAGATGCTGATATGGAGATGCTGCTGCTAGTCAACCGAATGAGATGGTAATGATGCGAGATGCAAGTTGCTGAAGAATTCGAAAGTGGGAGAGTGGGATGGTGATATGTCGCTGTTAATGGTATGAGAAAATCGGGTTGTCGTAGAAAGTCTTACAAGGGAGCGAAGATTAATTAAGTAGAGCCGCCCGCGCCACGACCAGGGTCGCGCAAGGGCGGGCTGAAGCGTGTCTCTTCGCGTTGCAGCGCGCTCAGGACGCGACAAAATCCATTAAAGTGCTGGCCTGTGCGCTGCCAATGGTGACTGTGGCTGTGGCGCGGTCGTGGCTAGTGCTGCGTCACGTGCTGAGACTCAATACAAGAGAGGAGGGAGGACAGATCCAACGACAAGGCGTGATGACTATTGAAAAAAAGTATCAATATTTGTTGGGAGTCTCATGGATCATTCTCGTAACAAAAGAGTTGCCACTTTAAAGGCAGCTCGTAGTATCGCGGCTTCGGACAGGTTAAATGCGCTGAGTGGCCGGCCGACCAAGCCCCATCCAATGTCGGTGACGACACCGGCCGCTTGTAAATCGGCCGATATAAAGAAACCTTGGACGTTGCCTTTTCGCCGCTTCAACCCGTCCGCCCGCGAAACCGTCACCCGTCAATCGCAATCATGACTACCTATATTCCTTCTCTGACGATACCGACGTCCGTCTTTCAGCACTCGGCGACGTCTATTCTCCTGCCCATTGCCTTGGGCACCGCCATCGGCTACAGCACCAAACGTATGTACACCGCGCGCACTCCTCCGCGCAGTGCATCCCCAACCATTTCTCACACTTTTATAGCGGATACAACGGTCAAGACCTACCTGGCTCTTAAGCAGCCTCCTCTGCACCCGCCTCCTTGGCTCTTTGGTCCCGTCTGGACCGTGCTTTACGGGTACGCCCATACCCCCCCCCCACCC
>JARJRE010000655.1:0-11849 GCA_030783385.1 Akanthomyces dipterigenus | reverse complement strand
ATTGGGAGGGGGGGGGGGATTCGTTGAAATTTGGCGGCGGGGAGGGAATAGAAACTCACTCTTCACCGGCCTTGGGCGTGTGCACGTGGCCGTGGCGCTGCACCGACGTGGTCGAAAAAGCGCGCATCGCCAACGTCCTTTTCGTCGTCCAGCCCGACGTCGCCGCTGCTCGCCGGCTCGGCAGATGTGAGGAGGCAGAGGACAAGAACTGAGGAGCGCTGACGACGACCCGGGCAGCGGCGCAGGTCGCCCACCGTCGCGTCGACAGCCTCGCGAGGCCGGTCGCAATAGCCCGTGTGGTCGACATTGTGGTAAGGAGCGGTGCTTTTTTTTTTGTCAGTTTGCTGCGTGAGATGAGGCAAGAAAAAAAAAAGAGAGAGCTCGTCAAGCTTGCGGTGGTTTAGCCCACGTCTGGTGGTCCAAGGAGCGTTTTTTCCAGGCTTGCAGCGGCCATTGAATTAGCGGCGCTGGGATTGGCTGCCGCGGTGGCCGGGCTAAAAATGGCGCCCTCTGGCCCGAGAAGCTCGATGTCCGAGGCCGGGGAAGCCTGGTACAAGGTAGCAGGAACGACGTTTGTGCTAATGGTGGCTCTGCTAAGCGGAAAGGACCAAGAGGCCTTTTAGCTTATTCTTGGAATTTATTCTGGTAAATTGAATATGCTAATTGTGCAGGTTGTGCTGGCTATAGTAGCACTCCGTTAGGTCGGGCGGCTCCACGCCGTTGTACCGTGAAGCCGTCCAGTAGAAGCCGTCTAGCACAAGAGGAGCAGGCTTTCTCCTTTAACTTTTCTGCTACTGAAAAAGACAAAAAGCCGAATCGCAATCTGACCTCGTCTTACCCTAAACTTTTAAACTCGTGATACTCTAGCATCTTGGTGTAGAGTCAGTAGCCCCAGGCCGATACACGATGCCCATGCTCGCTTATACACTGGGTATGTGGCACACGTATAGGTGATTTTCCAATTGCCATTCTAGAACAAAATAATGTGAAATTCTCGTGTTGATCAATGGCACCATCCGGGCTCAGAGAATCGCTTGCCTCTTTGGTCACCCCACGGTTTGCCGCACCTCCAACGCCTGCAAACTACAGAGGCGCCTCGTCTTGGCGGCCACGAGCTAGCATCATTTGGGCATTTGATCAACCGCATCGCGGCAGATAACCTTATTCTCGCCGCAAGGACGTGCTGGGGAGGAAATCTCCATCTTTCACTGCCCTTTACCCTTCTTGGAAGCTGCAGAAGGGCTCGGCCGGCCGCCCCCTCACAATGCCCGCTCATTTCGCTTGTAAGTGGGCTTGCGTATAAACTCACCCGTCGCTCTACAGGAGCAGTAGGTGCAAGGAACACGGTTCTCGAGTTCTGCGCCAAGCCTTGTTCCCGACGCTGCATCTGTTTTCGTCCTTCTCCTTTAGGCAGTTTCGAAAAACGGCATTCTGGGGTGCGGGTATACTTGGCTGGGAAGGGCAGGTAACAGCCCTGCAGCGTTCTCTAGCAGCCTTTGATGTTGGGTCTTGCCCTCCACGTTGGGGTTTGAAAATTTCACAGGCTTCATGATGAAATGAATTACATTCTGCAAGCTAGCAGTCCGGCTCGGCAGTTGTGAAATGAAGGCCTCGCTCGAATGGTGTTCATGTCCAAGATCATGTATAGAAATAGCCGTTGCTCGCAGTCTTCTGGTTCTACAGTCACTCCAGCAGCCGCATCTTCTCAAAGAAACCATAAATACCGTTTCAATCTTCTCTATCTTGTCTATTCACCATGCTTCTCTCTGCTCGCATTGTTTCGGCCTTGATGGCGGCCATGCCCTTGGCTGCTGCACTGCCACAGCAGCCTGGCGGCGAGTTCTGCGCAACCAACCCCGGCGAGGAAGCCCTCAATGTCCATCGCAAGATGCTCGCTGGCGATGACTCTGCCGTCGAGAAGATTGAGGCCGGCAAGGCCAACCTCATGGAAGCTGCGGGCCTTCCTGCCGCGTCCGCGGGAGCCAAGTCTGCACGCAGTGCCGCTGATGGAGCAGCCATGAGCTTCAACACCTACGTGCACATTATCCAAAGCGCTGCCGGCACCTCTTCTTCCACTGGTTACATTTCGGTATAACTCTTACAATCTCCAAACTGTTTCCTTGCGCTGACGTGGACGTGACTTTTGGCGGAGTGCAGAAGGAGCGAATTGATGAGCAGATTAGAGTCCTCAACCAAGAGTACGCCCTGGCCAATGTGAACTTCAACCACGTCAACACCACGTACACGGTCAACCGCAAGTGGGCCAACGCCGTGTACCCCGGCGACGACGTGCAGACGGAGATGAAGTCGCAGCTGCGCGTCGGCGGCCGCCTCGACCTCAACCTCTTTTACATCCCGACGTGGCGAGGCAGCGGCGTCTGCCGCTTCCCCTTTTGGATCGGCAAAAACGACGAGAACCTCGCCATTGACGGCTGCATGTCGTCGAGCGACTCGTTCCCCGACGGCAGCCAGGACCACCGGGGCTTCCTGACGGTGCACGAGGTCGGGCACTGGATGGGCCTGCTGCACACCTTCCAGGGCGGCTGCAGCGACGACGAGGGCGACTTTGTGGCCGACACGCCGGCCGAACAGGGCCCCAACTGGTCGAGCGCCGGGTGCCCGGCCGATCTCGACACCTGCCCGGACCTGCCGGGTCTTGACCCCATTGAGAACCACATGGACTACTCGCACGAGTGAGTTGAAGCAATGCTTTGGGATGAGCAGGTGTACTAACCAGTGATGATAGATCTTGCAAGACTGGCTTTACTGAAGGTCAGGCAAAGAGGATGCGCGATATGGTTCTCATGTATCGCTATGCCAACAACTAAGCTATCTAGGTGGCTATAGAGGGCGAAATTTGATATAAACTTGTTGAAGAATTGTTTGAGGACTGTACAGGGTGCAATTGGATATACACTTGCGGAAAAGTTGTCTTGGGATTTACGCGAGAGTCGACATGTCACTTACACGCTCTCGTGCTGTATTGGGGATCCGAAGTCGACGGTATATAGTAACAACTTTTCTGGAGCAAGCGTATTTGACCTGGAAGTGAGCCTTCAAAAACGATTGTGTTTTCTTGTTTTTATTCAGAATTATATTGGTCGAAATAATTTACCTCTGGCGCACCCGTTGCGCTAGACTTGTCTACGCTGGCTGGTGTCAACATCTTAAATACACCTTGAACAAGTGACGGAGCGTATGGTGATTTGAAGCATTATTTGATCACATATGATTACCCGCCGTTTTTCAGCATTATTTGCTCTTGTTTATATCATGTTAGCGCACATGTTGTACAGGCAATTACAGTGAAAAGTCAGGCGACAGGGGTCGCGTCAGTGGCTGGTCAAGGCCGCGCCGCCCAACTAAACTAGCGGCTCCGGCCAGCCTGCCAGATTCCCGCCTCGCCACTGCATCAGTTCCTCACTTCCAGCACCATCGTCGCTCCCCTCCTCTCACCCACCACCGCATGCGTCGCCGCCCATCCTCTCCAAGATGACGAGTCACGGCGATGGGGTCAATCCCCTGCGACCGTACTACATCCGACCCTCCATCGGCGAGCGCGCAGAGCCCGCCGCGCCGGGACCCAAGGCCTTTGCGTCGGCCTCGGCGCGCAACGCAACCACGGCGTCGTCGGCGGCCGTCGCCACGAACCCGTCCCGCTACGCCAGCAGGGCCCGCGACATGCTTGGCGACCTCGATTACAAGGGCTACATGGACGAGGATGCGCCGGGCATGGCCCGCAGCGCCAAGGAGCTGCTCGACGACCTCGTCTGGAAGTACACGTCGGTGCTCATGGCCCAGCCCTTTGAGGTGGCCAAGACGATTCTGCAGGCGCGCAACCAAGACGAGAATGCATTGCTGTCGGCTTCAGAGGAAAATGTGTTTGCGAGGTCGTTTTCGAGTCAGGGCTTGGGAATCTACGAGGTAGGCAACAGTCGTCCTGTCGAATGGGAACGCCGGATACCGCGGGCCGTTGTTGCAGTTGTATTTTACTAACCATGTCTACCAGCGCGACTCCGACTCGGAAGGCGACGAATCGACATTCTTTACATACAATGGTCCCGATACACCCGCAAGCACAATGCGAGGAGGCAGTCTGACTGAGCGCCGCGCCTCCCCGCTCACATCTCCCAAGCCCGTCAAGCGCCAGCAGCCAGTCGTCCCGGAGCATTACATCCCCCTGCGCCGACCCGACTCCGTCACCGAGGTCATCGGCCACCTGTGGCAAAAGGACGGCGCGTTTGGCGTCTGGAAAGCCTCCAACGCCACGTTTCTCTACACGGTGCTGCACTCGCTGCTGGAGAACTGGTCGCGCAGCTTCCTCAGCGCCATCTTCAACGTCCCGGACCTGGGCCTCAAGGACGACATTGACCGCATCATTGACATTGCGACGCCGTATCCGTGGGCCTCGCTGTTTGTCGCCGCCACCGCCGCTGTCGTCACCGGGCTGGTGCTCGCGCCGCTCGACCTCGTCCGCACGCGGCTCATCATGACGCCGAGCGCAAAGGGCCCGCGCCGGACCCTAGCCACGCTGCGCGCGCTGCCGTCCTACCTGGTCGACTCGATGCTCGCCGTCCCCACGGTGCTCAACTCGCTCATCCACCCGCTCCTCACCCTGTCGACGCCGCTCCTCCTGCGCACCAAGTTTCTGCTCGACAGCCAGGCCTCGCCCATGACCTTTTCCGCCGCCAAGTTTCTCGCCTCGACGGCGGCCATTCTCATCAAGCTGCCGCTCGAGACGGTCCTGCGCCGCGGCCAGATGGCGGTGCTGTCGACGCCCGCCTATGTCCGCGCGCTCGCCGGCAAGGATCTCCGCATGGACACGATTGTCCCCATTGGCCCGTACCGCGGCGTCCTCGGCACCATGTACCACATTGCCTCGGCTGAGGGTTTCCGGGCGGCCACGGAGCTGCCGCCGTCGGGCAAGAGCAGTCGCAAGACGAGCAAGGGTCGGCCGCAGACGCCGGTGGTCAGAAAGGGCCAAGGTCTCGATGGCCTGTGGCGCGGCTGGAAGGTGAATTGGTGGGGTCTTGTTGGACTGTGGGCTGCCAATGTTGTTGGAAATGGAGGTGACGGGGAGTTTTAAACCGCTGTCTGTATAACTCCTTTTGTTTCCCTACTGCCTGTCGGGTCGAACATTTTCTGGCGAGGCGTTTTGCTTTCATTCTTTACTGCCGCGTCGCGGATTTACAACATCTCTCTCCTCTACGACCAACTGCGTTACGACAAGACTCGCTTATGATATCCATCTCTATCCCCTAGAGTGTACAATTACTAGATGAAAAAAAAAACATTAAAAATCATGTCTTATTTTTTTGTGAGTGGGCGTGTATATCCAGCGCATGTGAAGATGGTACGAATCTAGAACAAATATACAAACAAGCACACCCTCACTGGTACTGCGGAGGTTTAGTCGTGTCCACCTGCCTGATGACGCGCGCCGGGTTGCCCACGGCCACGGACCCGGGCGGAATGTCCTTTGTGACAACGCTGGCCGCGCCCACGACGCTGCCGCGGCCAATGGTGACGCCCGCCAGGATGGTGACGTTGCCGCCGATCCAGCAGTCGTCGCCGACGGTGATGGGGGCGCCGCTCTCGGGCCCGCGCGTGCCGTTGCGGACGCGCGGGTCGACGGGGTGCGTGCCGGCGTACAAGTGCACGTTGGGGCCGGCCAGGACGCGGTCGCCGATGGTGATGGTGCAGGTGTCGATCCAGACGCTGTTGCTGTTGATGTACACATTCTTACCGAGCCTGGTGGGGGGCAATAATGTAAGCTGAGTAGTCACGGGCTTTGATTGAAAGGCGTACTTGATGTTGTAGCCGTAGTCGATTTTGCCAATGGGCCGGTCGACCCAGGCGAGGTCCTGGAGGAGCTCCTCGTCTTGCGCCTCGGTGGAAGCTTTGGGCGGCAGTGGCGTCTTGTCCTGCGTGATGCTGGGGGAACATCAATATAAAAAAAATGAAAAAAAAAACAGGTTCAATAAAAAGAATCAGACGGAGCTCACTCGTTCCACATCTCGGCCAGCTCCCGTCGCGTCGCGTCCTCGGCCTTGTTGAAGCGCTTGTAGGCAGCCTCGGCCCTCTTGCGCGCCGCAATCAGGTCCGGCGTAAAGGCATAGTACAGCTCGCCGGCGGCCATGCGAGCAAGGTTCTCCGCGGCATCAATGGGCTTGCCATCGGCCGAGGTAGCCGACATGTTTGGATATCGGCTCTCAATCTCCCCACGAATACTGTCGCGGGTCAAGGAATAGATTGTGGTCTCACGATTCCCAGGCGTGATGCTAGTACGACGACCGCTCCCTTCCGCCAGCGGTGTACTTGCAACATCCTTCCGATCCGCGGAGCTAGTGCTAACTACATGACCATGTCTAGGTATGGAGCCAGTGTCGGGCGTAGCATATCGCAATAGCTTGTCGCCGTAGCAAGCAGAAGCAGTATACAGTGCGGAATGGTCGATTCTTATTTATCACGTCTTTGATTGAGCAGTTGTAGCTATTACGACTTCTCAGCATTTTTATCATGAGAATTCGACCTCGAGGTAGGTAATACCCATCCCGGAACCCTACGGCGACAGCAGCAGCACACCAGCGCCACTACAAGATACCACAAGCTACTCCCAGGACTGACACTATTATATAGGTAGATTTTCATTCGTTCCGCAATTTTCGTTTGGTGAGACCATCTTGGCCTTCTTCGGTTGATACTTGTAACAAACTCCCCGCGACCGATTAAGTGCTCTTTATCTTGTTGCGCAGGACAGAATGATGCCCAACGTGGATTGTAGGTTGTTGGTGCATTAACAGAACAGAGCTGACCACATAACAACGGCTTATGGTTGCCATTGTTTTATCGCAACGATGCGGTGGAGGGCTACAAGTTTGCCCGCAAATCAGCACAGCCACTATCACATGCTGCTTCCCGGTGCTACACGGTCATTGCCCATGAGACATCTAGAGATAACATATGCACCGAAAGACTGAACCGGGCATCACATGTGCAGTAGCCAGGGTACCCCCAGCACGAAGAATGTACATACAGAACTCGGCGCTCGGCGGGCATCAAGACAGGTTAGCAATGTCTCGAAGATAACCCAGAGTATGGCTTCATTTGGCTGGTTATGCCACTGTTTCAAGTAAACTCCAAGAAACTCAGCCTTAGCCCGATATATGGCTAGCCTTTGAACCAGGTTGAGGCACAGAAGAAACGTCTGGCAAGGCAGAGACCACCAAGTATAAGAAGAGGCCGGTTAGCTTTACTTGTGGCCTCTGAAGATGGTCTGTCTTAATAGTACAACCCACTACTATAAGAGTCAATCGTCAAGAAGGCCTTCATTTTATACATCCCATCCAAATCGAATGAAGCTCTCGCTAGCTACAATCTTTGCACTGATCGCATTCGTCGGCCGCAAGCCCTCCCCATGTTTGCCGCTTTCTGGACTTCTCGTTTGAAATTTGGTTTTTGCACGCAAAGACCCAGAGTTTGGGCTTGTACTAAAACTTGTAGATCCGCGCAAATGGCGATGCAGGAACGCAGGGCTGGCCCTCCAAGGGTCCAGTGAAGCGCATCGGGATAGGAGTTGAAGGGGACCCGCTGCGGACCAGGTTTTTTTTTTTCTTTTTTCAGAAAAGGAAAGACACGTTTCTATATGCTCAAAAATAAATAAAACTCTTTTCGAACTATATTCAAATATTTGTAGGAGTGGCTTTGATTTCAGCGCTAACGTTGGTACCCGTAGCCACGGAGCGAGTAAAGGGCAGAGTCGGCACTGGTGGAAAAAGTTGGGTCAACGTTTCGTTTAGATCCCGCAAAATCAAAACCAGACGGGATATCAAAGCGGTGGTGAGCAGCTTGCATGCACAGTATTAAATAAAATAGAATCACATTCTACGCAAGAAACAACCAGTTGCTCAAACAGTGTCGCCTGATACTGTAGACTCCAAAGTGGGACAGACGCGATCTGTGGACCGCTTGAACGCGATGATGGAGCCAATACTGTTCAACAGTCATAGAAATTACGACTTGGTCTAATCTAACTACCTGTTCAAGCAAATACTCTTACAGTCCGTTTAGAACACGCTAATTCTTCACCTTGTTTTGTGGCTGCCAGTATTTTTGCTGCCAATCACGTGCCACTTGCTACATCGTCTACCCTGCCAGCGACTTCAATTTCCTGCAGCATCAACATCCACCTAGACATCCGTCTTTTGCACCGCGCGCAACACTACGGCATGCTCGCTCCTTGACGATATCACTACAAAACACGCACGATATTACTACAAAGCACGCACGATAGCTGCCACTGATACCTAGGCCCGCGTTGGCCAGCGTGACCAGCGTGATCAGCGTGATCAGCGCGACCATGGCCGCAATGGACAAGGCGCCCAGCAGCAAGCCCAACGCAGGCGCCGAGCCACGCAAATACAAGGCCTCCGACCTACCCTTGCCTTCGGCAACTCGTGCAGCCATCGAGTCGCTTGCGCACGCATTCAAAAAGGAGGGCGCATACGACGACATTCGCAAGCACGTATGGGACAAGTTCGAGGCCAGTGACTACGAGGCTCAAGTCACCAAGGCAATCCTCCAAGTCGCTGAAAAAGAAGTCGAGCGAAACCCGCAGCAACTTCTCACCCTCGACCGTCGCAAAGCTGCCGCTCTTATTGACGGCGCCCTCGAGCGCTCTGGTGTTTATCAAAAAGCCGAGGAGGTCCTTGGCAGGCTGATTGACGTCGGCACCATCGAGGAGCGCATTCGCGAAATCCGGCGCGCCGAGCTAGGCCCCGAGGCTGCCGAAGCGGAGAGGCTACGCGGCGCCAAAACCGATGCAGACTATGCTGCCGACACTGCGGCGCGACGAGCCGAGCGCGCCCGCATACGAGACCAACTACGGCAAAAGGAAGAGGCGATTGAAGAGGAAAAGCGTCGCATCGCGAGAGAGGAGCGCAAGAAAGAAGAAAGGGAGCGAGAGCTGGCCGAAATCAAACGACAGGATGAGCGTGACGAGCGCAGGCGGAAGCGCGAGGCTGATCGTGAGGAACGCGAACGACTTAGAGATTTGGAACGCGACAAACGCCACAAAGAACGCGAGCGTAGAGACAAGGAGCGCCAAGTCGAGCGCAAAGACCGAGGCGACGACCGTGATCGAAGCCGTGATCGGAGCCGTGATCGAAGTCGCGATCGGAGCCGTGACCGTGATCGAGACCGAGAAAGAGATCGAGATCGCGACAGGGATAGAGACCGAGATAGAGATGGAGATCGAGACAGAGAAAGAGACCGGGATAGAGATGGAGACCGAGATCGCCGTCGTGACACAGGCAGTCGGGTCAGAGACAAAGAGCCCAAGGAGCTTTCCAAGGAAGAGCTTGAGCGCCTTGAGCAAGAGGCTCTGGATGACTTGATTCGCGAGAGCCGCTCCACGCGCAGCCGGCCCGAGGTCGAGATTGACTCAGCGCTGGCACCACCTCCTCGCAAAACTGCTCCCGTTTCTGCCATTGACCCCATCCGACGTGAGTCTGGTCGTGGATCCGTTAGAGGCGACTCCAGGACACGACGCGATCGAGGAGACTCGTCTGCACCGCGCGACGAGCGACGAGTCAGCCGCAGTACTTCACGTGCAGTCGACAGGGACGCCGACAGAAGACGCGACAGAAGCAGGGATAGAAGCCGAGACAGGAGCCGCCGTGATCGCCGCTCCATCTCGCCCCGGCGAGAGCGCAGCCGCTCAAGGACACGACGAGAAAGATCACGGTCCCGAACCAGGCGCGACGACAGAGACCGCAGTCGCTCGCGCCCCAGACCGTCGGAGAGGAGCCGGTCCCGCCGCCGAGACCGCAGCAGGTCGCGCGCCAGGACACCGCCGCGCCGTCGGGAGAGGACCCGCTCACGCGACCGACGAGACGACCGCAGCGTCCGACGGGATCGCTCGACTTCACGCAGCCGACGCGACGACAGTCGCTCTAGACGCGACAGAGACCACAGCAGGAATCGCAGCCGCTCACGGGATAGGCCCACCGCAGACCGATACGACCACTACGACCCCAGGGCGGCCGCCGCCGCACGTTCGCCCGCGCGCCGTCGGAGCAGGAGCCGTGACCGCGACCGGGACAGGGACCGCGATCGTCGAGACGACAGAGACCGGGATCGAGACAGGGATCGAGGCCGCGACCGGGGCCGTCTAAGCCGTTCCCGCTCGACGCACCTGCGCACCGCCTCGGCCACGCGGGAGGAGCTCGAGGAACGCAAGCTCGAAGAGGTCCGGAAGCGCGAAAAGGAGGCCAAGGCATACCTCGCAGCGCAAAAGGACGCGCGGGCTAAGGGCCTTCCTGTCCCGGGCGTCGACGACCGCAGGCGGGACGAGCGTCGGTCGCGCAGTCGCAGCGTGGGCTTTCGCGACCGTGATCGTGATAGGGATAGGGATCAGGATCGGGATCGGGATAGGGACAGAGACAGGGACAGAGACAGGGACAGAGACAGGAGCAGAGATAGGGATAGGCATCATGACAGGGATAGGGATAGGGATCGAGACCGCGACAGACGGGAGAGGAGTACGTCCCGCCGGCGTGAGCGTCGAGACCGCAGCCGAAGCAGACGACGAAGCCGCAGCCCGTAGATGCAGCAGGGCACGGGGCTACTTTAATGTGTACGTAGCAATACGAGCGAATACAGAGCCTAGTTTATACACAAGCTTGCAGTCAAGCAATGCCTACAGTTACCAAGTGCTGGTGTGCTGAGATGTAGATGACAGGTCATGGAAGCAATTTTAAAGTTGTCGTAAATGTAGGCAGTTGTGTGAAACTTGGTCCCCTCTTACACTCTTCTTATCCAGTATGCTTTGGAACATATCCTATGGGTTTGCGTGGTGTGCATGGCACAGGACAGTGCTTGCCTTGTCACTCCACGGGCCGAAGTGAGGACGCTCTCACCATGTCGGCTCGATTCTGCATCTGTCCATTACCATTTCACCGTACCAATGTACAATTGTGTTTGCTCATGCCCAACACGACGCTGCGTAGGTGCGAGTGTCGCTCTTGGACAGTGTTGAACCCTGCATAGTAGTGAGCACTGCGCGCTTCGCTATTGCATGTAAGAGTGCTCGATGCCGCGATGGCCGTACGATGCCATTTTTGCTAAAGCCCTCGAAGCGAGCTTCTCTGTGAGTGTATTCGGGCCATGCAGGGACCACGGGATTGCTTTATACTCGACCTCGAAATCCCAAGACAGCGCATTGGTGTCCTGAAACTCTTCACTCGTAGCAATGCTGACGGCGTCACTGCTCAGTGTAATGGTGGCATCAGACCGGTGGTTGCGACAGGATCGTTCGACGGATAGGCCAGCGGATACATACTGACGGACGATTCGCAGAGCAACGGCTTTGGTATCGGTAAAGATGAAGTCGTACCGAGTAGGCCACCATGCCGTTGAAGAGATGACAGGCTGTTGAACACATGGCCTCTTGTGAGGAAAAGGGCTTTGTATTTAGAGCAACGTGCCAACATGCAGACCTGAATTGGTGTTTCTTAATCTTGCGTAGACAACATGCATCAATTTTGTCTGGGGGCAGCATGCAGAACCTGCTGTGCTGTCAAACTCCATTGTTGCCAACCAAACCCCGCAGGATAGATAATATCCGACATGTCGATTAGAATGGACTCTTTCCAGTTACGTGCCAACGAAATTCGAGTGTGGGAGAATCCGGCGTCCTGAAGGAAGTTCAACGACTCCTGTATAACTTGGGCGTCATTCTCCTCTTCCTCCACATATTCGTAGACAAGAGCGGTGTACTCTTTGTTGCGCTCCATCTGCCTTGATATCTTTTCAATCTTGAGACGTGTATAACGATGGCTTAAAACTAA
>JARJRE010000654.1:0-138868 GCA_030783385.1 Akanthomyces dipterigenus | reverse complement strand
TATTATTATATTTCTATAATAAGCGATGGTGTAAACCCGTTTTGGTATAATCTCGTCGCCAGTCCTAAATATTTAAAGGTTGTACACGTTTTCCGATTCTTATGCTCGTTTTGTTAGCCCTCACGGCCCTTTACAGATAGAAATGCTAGCATCATGGTGAAGTTAGTGGGTATGCCACAATAAACTTGACACTGAGGCATGCACAACCCTTGCATAAATCATGTTTTGTGACTCACAAATGTAAAACATGCAGCAGGCTAATGGAGCCAGCCAATTATGTAGCGGGGACTGTGGCGGTCCCTGCCCGTTTAGGAGACGGGGCAAACCTTGTGCGGGCGCTACAACGTTGTCCGCAATAACGGGCTTTGCGGGCGCACCGAGGGCACTTAAAGACGCCTGTCCTGCTCCCCCCAATTCCGACTCCCTCTTTTCCTCCATCACCACCAACCTCTTTACCTCTACCTTTTCTAGCAGCAGCTTGGCCTCGCGTACGAGGCCAGCCATAACCTGAGACAATGGGATCAGCATTCAGCGCAAGCGCATGCTGTTCCCGCCAGCTCATCCTCCTTTGAAGGGCACATCGGGAATTTTTCTCGGTCGGCCTGGGGAGACGAAGCTGGAGGAGGAGGAGCCCACGAACCATTTTTCTTTCCGGAACAGTTTGCCAATCTCGAAGATCCCTCATGGTGGTCGCCGCCGGACAACGATGCCTTGCTTGATACCAGTCCCGAGCTGGCCGACCTCGACTGGACCCTGGACGAGGAGCTGCAACTGGCCATAACCACAGCCGCCGCCACAGCCGCCCTCACCTCCAATGTCATGCCTGACCTGCCTGTGCTCGCGCCAGCTCCCATGATCCCCCCGGCCGACTGGACTGGCTTTGGCGTATTCGACAGCAACCCGCCAACGGCCAGCAGCACAGGGAGCAGTGGCGGCATCAGCGCACACTCGACGCCCGCGACGTCGACGACGGCTGCCCCCTACCCACGCACCGGTGGGCGCCGCAAGCACGTCGATCCGGAGGTGGCGCTCAAGAGGCAGCGCAACAAGGTCGCAGCACAAAAGTACAGACAAAAGAAGCTCGACCGCATCTCGGAGCTCGAGGTCGAAGTCACCGACATCAAGCGCGAGCGGGACGAGCTGCGTATTCAGCTGGCCAAGCAAGAGGCCGAGACGGCCGCATTAAGAGAGATGTTGAAATTGGCAAAACCTGGAATGTTGGTGGAAAGTTAGCTTCTTCTTTTTCTATTTCGTTTCTTATTGGAGGATTATTCGGCGGGATGTAGATTAAGTTGGCTTTTGTTTTATAAGTGTTTATTCATTCAATTCGATTTCATATTTGTTTTCTGTGCCCATTGATCGCTCAGACGATGTCGGCTCAAACATTTCTTCACAACTGTACAGAATGAGGAAGCGTTCCGAAGGTGTAGTTTTTGTCCATCATGGTGATCGACCGGTGGTGGTAGGGCGAGAAGACTGACTTTCTCACCTCGCGAATAATGAGACTTAAGATACTTGAAACGAAACGATGCCGGGATTTATTTACTAGTGATACTTCTGTCTTCTAAGTGGTATCAATCTATTATACACAGCCCAAATATCCTATTCTATACGCCTCTTTGCACTTCTTTCGGCTGCGACATACTGTCGAATGTGATTCATTCACGACAGATGCATTGAGTGAGGGCAACCTCGGGCGATGAACAGGCCATGATTCATTTATCGACGACTCTCGCCATCAGCCCCAGGGTTTTCGCCCACGACGTGGGTCGACAACGCTAGAGACTAAACGGGATGATGAACGATGAATCATTCTTAGCCGGCCAATCACTAGGCAGCAGTTGGGGCTGAGCATCCTTGCGAATGTCACTGGCGATGTGGGGAACTCTGCATAAACTGTGCGATTTCTTAGAGCGCCGCCCGCCCAGCAGCTTGAACAATTGACGCGCCATCACGGGAGATGCGCAGTTTGTCATTGTGCTTGTTTATCCTCGCTATGAGCAGAGATGGTTCGAGCTCCGACACGACAACAAGAATGGAAACGTGATCAGATTCGGTTTCATTTACTTCTAGTTCTTTGAGGAGAAATATGGCATGGCCCAACCGGTCGGAGAATTGTTGGGCTTCGGCCCAGCCAAACGCCACGTTCACCGGGTCGTTGATCCATTCGGTGAGTGTTGCCATTTTGTCTATCAATATGTTAGCACCAAGCGGTAAATTGGGCGGTCAAATAATACTTTTTGAACGCGTAAACAGCGAAGACGGGCCTGCTTGAGTGTGCGGTATGGTGCTGTTGCCAAGGAGTGTTGTGATGCTGGTGCGGGTGCACAAACGGACCAAGAGAAGTTGAAACCTCTGACTTTACAGGCTTTCCAACGACCATTTAAGCTGCCTTAGGACAGAAGCAGTCGCCAAATCACAGTGGAAATGGTATGCTCGAATCAACTTAGCACGCCTTTGCCATACCATTTTTTAGAAAATGTCTTTACTTTGTTTTCCTAATCTAGATGCGAGATTATAGAGCATTTCAAAGTCCAAAGCAGCCGTCTTTCACAATCATGTAAATTTGACTGGCTACAGAGTGTGACTGTCTGTAGATCAACAAAGAAAAGCCATCCGTCTAAATCTAAGGCTCCACGCAACTGCGATGCTTTTTCTGAGCGACCGTGCTTTACAGATTTAATTGACGACTCTTCTCGCTGCAAAACTGCCATGTGATTTCGGTGGTCGTGAGGGCGGCCTAAAATAAAATAGACATTTTAATGCCCGCAACACAGGAGTCTACTACACAAGGTAGAGTAGATATTACATAGTGGCTTAGTTAGCTATAAATGTCGATAATGAGCAAATTTTAGACTTAGCATTTTAGATAAGGCACGCGGGAGAAGTAGTAGAATTATCTAGGTGTAGGTCTTCTCAGATTTACACGCGTACTAGTGCTATTTGCCATTCACTTTCTTAAAGTCACCACCCTTCACCACCCTCCTCTAACCACACCACTAAATACCTAATTTTATTCTAATTTTAAGGTATAATATTCTTTCCCACTTAATTATACTTACTAATACTTATAAAAGCCTTTAACTACCTATATACTATTATATACTTAACGACCAATAGATTATAATATCCCGCAAACTTAACGCCACTAACCTATAGGTGACGTAGGAAAAGAGCGACTTTGCGGAGAGAATCCTCTAGGTGAGGGATAGTTGACCGATTTTCACGAGCGAACGGCCCATGGCCACATCAGGACTAAGCTGTATGCTAGTTGTGATTAAGAAAATATACAGTTTCACCAACGAATTCTGGGATTTCAGAGACCAGGCCAATCAAGAAAGAGAGAAGCGCAATCCGCTTCTGGCCATGGCCTGGAAAAGTCTATCCAGTGGCAAGCCTGATACTTTGACGGAAATTGTGAACCGAATTTGGGGACAGCCAATCTCTCAGATTCCAGCGGCCGAACTGGCATTTGAAAGCATCATCAGCTCCTCCATGATGTGCGAAACATTGTGGCCGAATAAATGGTTCCGCCCATTTGCAACCCCTCACTGGCGACGCACTAAATTATAGTTTATATATATATTAATTAGAGCTAATACTATATTATAGGCCCTATAAAATATACTATAGCTAGGTATACTAGAGAAAGACTAGTAATAGCTAGGTTCACTAGAGAAAGACTAGTGATAGCTAGGTGCACTAGAGAAAGACTGGGCGATAGCTACCTGGCACACTAGAGAAAGACAGGCGATAGCTACAGTGCCTCCAGGTAATTCCGAGCGCTAATGTATGGCGATTTGGTGACAGATTGCTCGGAATTACCTACGACCCACTGTAGGTGTACTACCTAGGGAAAGACTGCCTTCCACTCGCCTGCCTCTCTTTTCCCACTTTTGCCAAATTCACTGCGTTTAAAGCTTAGCAACGTGAGCTACCCGAGTATTACTTCTACGATCCATAATGTGTGGTTGGTGATCTGAGGTTATACTATCAGAGTTTTCTGATAGCTGCCGTGAACGGAGCCTTGGTCGCAAACATGGCTGCCAGTCAGATTCTACTCCGACATAGCTTTTAGACGGATTCAAATGGTCACGAGTAAAGAGCATTACAAAGTGGCTAACTTGGCGTGTATGGACAGCATCAAGATTATGTAGAGATGGGTCACGGCAAGACTGTCACAATTCGGAAATACTGTAGATAAATGCATTCTATTAAAAAATTCTAAAACTGCCTGTAAACGTGTCGCAAGGTGATCTTGCTCAGCCTTCAACAGCCTAGCAATGGCTGCAGCAACGTTTGGCCACTGTGCGCGGACTGCTCAGTCTAGCATTAATGCTGAGGATACTTATTTTCAAGTGCCTCTGCTGCCCTGCGGAAGATACGCCCCAGCTCTTTAATTTGACGACGAATCGCCTTCTCACCGCCGTCCAGTATCTCCTGACGGACAGTAATTGTCCACTGCATGCGAGCAATGACGCGGCGATCCCCTTGCCAATGGAGCAAGTCATGGGATGGCTTAGGACGGTCAGGCCGCCTCGAATATCGCAGACGCAGTCGCTGCATCGATCCAGGGAGCCCATCATAGGCCCTCTCGATGCTCTGCTGCAGGCGAGCAACCCTACCGTCGCGGTTGTCATTGGCGTTGGTGGTCTCTCGGAGGCCATGGGGCCTACTCTATGGTGCCGGTGCCCGCATTTCTGTCAGCAACTCTTTGAAAGAGGCCACGGCTTCGTCATCTGCAGCCTGGACTGCTTTGGAGATGTCTTCAGATCGTTTCTGAAGAATAGCCTCCACCCGCCGTGCTGCGAACAGCTTAGATTGCGCTTCGCGCGTTTCAAGAAGAGCCCTAGTCTCTTCCCGCTGCTCAGAAGCCGACTCGCGGTTCTCCTGGTCAGACGGTGACTTGCGTTTTCTTGGATTTTCCTGTCCCGGCACCTGCACAGAAGCCGACTCGTGGTTCTCCTGGTCGTTTTTCGCGGGAGGCTCGTCATCTTCATCCTCTTCTTCATCACTAAACCTTGCAACCACGGGCGGGCGTACTGGAATAGGCATGTTATATGGTACGGGACATGCCCGCACTTGAGGAAGACCCCTTAGCTCTTCGGCCGCAGGATCGATACGTCGCGACACCCACTGGATAGTGCTACGCCTTAGCTCAGTCTCGCGTTGCAACTCAATCTCCTCTTGCTCTTCGATGCTCAAGTTCATGTTGGCGATAGCGCCGTCTTTGTTGATATTGTTGCTCATAGTTTCGAGTGCAGCGGCTGTTGTGTTGGCGGAGGTGGTGGGTTTGTTTGCAGCTGCTGACAGAGAAGGTCCTCACTTGTTGTGACAAACGCGCACCCAGCAGGCACTTGACAATCACCTGACAACGCGCGCAGAGTTTTCCCGTGTCTGCCGTTTACGAGGATGGCTTCGTTGCCGGCGGTTCAGTCAATTCAAGCAAATCACTAACTCTGCTGCGAAACGATGATGCGCCTGCACCATTCGTTGGACATGGAATTAGTCATGTTGTTCACACAATAGCGTCGGCGCTCTATTATTCATTGATTCTTGATATTTTTCTTATTTTGGTATTCTCTCTTATTCTTTATATCTTTCTTATTCTTAATACTTTTCTTATTTTTATATTTTCTCTTATTTCTATAATTCTTCTATTCTTTATACGTTCGTTATTCCTTATATTATCCTTATTTGTTTTATTTTCCTTATTCTTAATATTCTCCTTATTATTTATATTTTCCTTATTCTCCCATCTCTTATATGTCTTGTTTTCTTGATTCTCTGCACAGCCTATCAAGGCTTCTTGTCAACCGCTTATCGACTTGTCTGCGCTCAATCGACACATGAATCGTGATAGCGATATTGCAATTCATTAATCTACTGCGCTACAGAGAATGAAAGCGGATGCCCTCTCTGCAATGGCGTAGATTGTGGCCGTCAGATGCCCGCTAATCTGCGTGGGCACCACCGACGCATCCACGACACGCACATTCGCCGTCCCATACACCTTGAGCCGCGCGTCCACCACGCCGCCCAGCTCGCGCGCCATCATCGACGCCGTGCCCAGCGGGTGGTTGTTCGGCCCAGCCGCGCCCGCGACGAACCGGCGCCAGTCATCCTCGGACGGGTCCTCGGGCAGCCTGTCCGTCGACGGGTCGAGGTAGCCGGTGACGTGGGGGCGGATCTGGCTCGAGTTGTAGAAGCGTCGCACGATTTTGCCCGCGATAATGGTCGTGTCGAGATCATAGTCGACGGCGAGGAACTGCGGGTCGATGGCGGGCTTGTCGATGCTCCCGTCGCCAATGTGAATGCTGCCACGACTAAAGGGCAGCAGGTTCCACGCCGCACCGCTGAGGGCGCCGTCCTGCGCAGCCTGCACAATCTCGACAATGGTGGCGTTTTTGTTGAAGATGACTTCGTGCTGAATCTTCATAATCTTTTCAATGGCCGACACGTTGAGGGCGCCGTTGCTGCGGTCAACGACCTGCTGTGCCCACTGGGGAATCTGCTTCTGCACAGAGGACGCCTGGTCGGACGCATCGCCAAAGAGCTGCTGGGCGGTCAGAAAGGCCGAGTATGGCGTGTATCCATTCGCAGTAAAGTCGCTCTTGTATACGTAGGCAATCAGCGGGTTGTCGACCAGGTTCTCGCCAACGCCGGGCAAGTCAACCACGACGGGGATGCCGTTTGCTTTGAGACGTGCTGCTTGGCCAATGCCGCTATTTTCCAGAATCAAGGGCGTCTTGAGGGCTCCCGCGGCCAGAATCACCTGCTTCCTTGCGTGTATTTGCACGACATCGCCCTTTGCGCTGGTGTACTCGACGCCGGAAGCCAATGCGTCGGCGTTTGCGTTACCCCACAACAGCTTGCTGACGGTGCCGTTGATGAGCTTGAGGTTGCTGCGCTGTGCGTAGACTGGCCAGTAAAAGGCGGATGCGGCATCCCATCGGGTATTCGTCTTGGCATCGATTGTCTGCGGCCAAACGTCGAAACCGCTGACAGAGCCGGAATTGACGTCTTTGATCTTGGAGAGTCCGAGAGACGACCAGGCAGCAACTGTCGCGTCGTGCCACGACCCATTCAACAGCTTAGGGTTGAAGCAAGTGTAAAGATCGCCACCAGTGCCGTGGACCTCGGGGTCAAACGTTGCGCCAGCGTCAACCTGCCACTTTTCGGGTGCAGTAAAATCTTGGAGCTTTTTGTAGTACTTGATCATCGTTTTCCAGTTCCAGCCTTTATTCCCGAGCTGCTCCCACGAGTCAAACTCGGGAACATCACCTCTGATGTACGTCATGCCTATCTAATTAGCTTTATCCTCCCAGACGCGGTCCACGCACCATTGATCAGACTAGTGCCGCCAATGCCTCGACCCGAGAGAAACGTGAGTGTTCGATTATCAGCGTGCGTCTGCGCGACGGAAACATGCGGTTCCGCAAGGTAGGTGCCGAGAAGTTGCAGCCAGTCATTCGGCGACTTGACAATGGCATTTTCCCGCTCGTCTGAGCCCGGGTCGACAACGGCCACGGTAGTGCCGGCATCGCGCGACAGCCGGTTGGCCACGAGCAAGCCAGACGTGCCGCCTCCGACGACAACGTAGTCGACAGACTCGGCGACGGCCAGAGACAACGCGGCCGCGGACGCCAGGAGCTGTGGGGTGTGCATTTTAACAGGCAGCGAAGCAGATGCAAACTGCAGAGCGTGCAATTATTTGCCAGATGCAATGAAGCCATGCTAATTAATAAATAGCTGATGTATGGACTCTACGTCATGGCTGATCGTCAGCAAGCCATGTCTTGAATACGGCCGAGACCCACCCGCTCAGAAGCTGCCGAAGCCCAGAATCGGACTATTGTTTGACAGATCTTGGATTCGGACTTTTTATGCCGTGGAACTCAGTACGAGGTGGCTGAGAATGCGCCTGTCAAGCCTGGCTGGAGGGGGGTGAGTCAGACTGTCTGAATTGATCCAGGCCAATCGTACAAGTGTCTTTGTAGTGATGCAGCTCATGCGCTTGAAACGCCTGGAGCGCTCGTGAGATTCTGCATCTCGATGGCTCCTGCAGATGACGTACTAGGATGGTCTGCAAGCAGGGGATCTGTGTCGTTTGGGGCGTCTGCCGTTGGAGCGTCTGCCGTGAGAGCGTTTGCTGGAGCATCAGCTGGAGCATCCGGTCCATCACTGGACCATTCTGGGTGCGGCTTGCCATTCTTGCCCACCTTTTCAATGTTCAGATAGCCAGCCGAGGCGCCGTGCGGAACCAACCGTGGGACATCGTCTTCGAGGCGCTCCCACGTGCCCACGTCAGCGGCAACCTTTTCCATGAGCATCCTTTGCATCTGAAGCGTCGAGTGCGAGTTCCACTGGAGCCCCAGGCTCTCGTTCCCAAACAGCCATCGGAGAAGACGGTGCTTGAGAAAGGGCAGCACCACGGCAATGAGGCCACCGCCTATCAGCAGGATCAAGAGCCCTGCAAAATTAAAGTTTTTGTGGTCCTGGCTGTGTACTTTTTGACGAGCACAGATTGCCTCCTCGAGGTCTTTTTGGCCGACTGTCAACGTGGGCAGCATGTTTTGCAGGTCCGGGAGCGAGGGGTCTCGGGGTCCGACAGCAATGCCAATCAAGCCAAACTGCAATTTGGCCAGGCCAATATTGTACCAGTACCCAACTTCTTTCTTCCACTGCTCATTTGGGATTGGGTTTTGAAAGCCTGTAAAAATGCCAGGGGTTTTCTTGGCTAGTAGAGCGTCAGCCTCCAGGCCGAGAATGACCCCTTCGATGCCACCGCTTCTGGAGCTGGCCCAGGTCAAACTCGCCATGGCGGCCGTTTGCCCAACAGAGAGACGCCAGTCCTTGGTGAAATTCCGCCAGTCTGATGTATCAATCGTCGACATGGGCTCAGTCCATTGCCCCGTCACGGGGTTTCCAAAGGCATATTGGTCGGTGCATCCTATTGCGGTGATGGGCCTGTCTGGCAGGTAATAGTCTTTTTGAGTCGGCATTGTCTTGTTCGTGGCCGAGAAGAATGGATCTCGGCAAGGTCCATCTGTTCCCTTGATGGGTATATCCTGGTTGTTGAGAAATACAATCGACACGTCGGCATCTCTCCGGACAAGCTCCGTGATGGGCGTAAACGTAGAAGGCGCTGCAGAACCGTCTGCAGCGTAGCTCCATACGACACTAGACTGTCAGAATGCTGTTCTATATTGTATACTGTAATCCACCTCCACTTACTCAACGTGGTATGCAGACTTTGCGACGCTTTCGTAATTGCTGACCATGTAGGTATAGTTCTGGCCACGCGCTGGACCAAAGTAGACGCCTGTGAGCTCTTCCTCTCTCATGCGACCAGGAGTCACTCTGGTGAACAAATCCACGTCCAGAGGCGCGCAGACTGTAGTTCTCTGCAGTAATATTCTGTCCTTGGACGGTGCGTTGATTCCAAAATGGACGTGCGAGTTCAGTTGATCTGTCTGCCACTTGAAGGCGGGATATTCATTCTTATAGAAGCACACCTCTGGAGAAAACTGGCATGGTGCAGCAGATACCGCCAACATGGGAAGACGCCGTGTCGCAAGGTGAGAGTCGCAAGGGTTTGAAGGCGTGTCCTGATTGTAGCAGAGGTCGACATAGGACACGGCCTCCTGGGTCTGGTTGATGAGTAAAGTTGTCGCCGTGGTACCGGAAGTGGTAAAAGTGGCGGTCCAGAAGCCACAGCTTGCCGAATTGCGTATCAGGACCTCGACGCCTTGATTGTCAAGCAGGGACTTGGCCAGTATAAACGGCATGCCGACTGCGAAGAAGCCGAGGCACACAAAAGCAGCCGCAGCTGCGCGATAGGTGCGCCTCCAGCTACGGCGCAGTTCTCACACCCACCAGAATTTCAGCATTGTGGTGAATGTGCCGAGCGAGCTTCCGACGTTGCGAAAGACGGCCTGCAGCTGGTGGTGGAGGGCATCGCGTCTTTGCCGCCGGTGATTCATCACAAACAGGGCAAGGGAGATGTAGCCCCAGAACGCAGCTTCTATGAAGATGATGAAGATGCCTAGAAAGATGTTCAACAAGTCCGCCGTGTCTTTGGCCATGGTCAGCCTGGAGCCCGTCCCCCGATTGCCGTTCCAATTTGTCCACGGGCGTCTGTCCACGTGGTCATTGTGGATGTACACGTTGGAGCTTGAAGCCATGGCGACTGCAGGACAAGGGTGTGAGTAGTTTGTGAAGCTGCGTACGTTGGACTCGATGACTACGATACAGCTCTTTATAGAGAAATGCGCGGGAAATGTGTCGACCCAATCATCTCCGAACTGCTTCGGTCGACAGTTGGGCATCCAGACCAGTCTATCCGCCACAACGGCGAACTCTGAAACATATCGCAGGCATGGTATGAGGCTGTCTCTCAGGCTGTCTACGAGGCTTTCGGCTGTCTGGATTTCGGCTGTCTGTGAGGCGTAGGGGTTGCAGGCTTCAACTGTCTGCAAGATGGTGCTTGACGTGCCATTTCAGCTGCCGTCAGCTGCTCGGCAAGGCAGATACGCCGCCTTGTGTCTCCTTTTGACTCAGCCCTAAAGACGACGCAGCACATGAATCGCAGTTTACTCTTTGGGTAGCGAGGCGGCCGCTTTGCAGGGTCCTGCGGCTTGAGGCTTGGGGCTGAGCCTGCACGCAAGTCCCGCGCACCAAATAAGCAGCCCTCGACAAATGACACCGCCTTGTCCAATACTTTGCGCCACTTGAAGGCGATGTGTGCGGATGTTTTGTTCCATGCAGCTGAGGCGCGTGGCGGGAGGTGGGCAAGTGACGCGCCTAATGACTCGGCGGGATTCGTTTTCATTTTTATCTGCATTCGATTTTTCGTAGTCTCTTCTGCCCGTGCTCTTCCTGCTATCTTCCCTATTGCCCAATCATGCACTTTAGCTATATGATTTCCTCCATCTGCAGCTATAAATCTCTACCTGTCTTGTTCATCTTGAGCTGGGGGCGCCACTCGATTCCCCTGACCTTGCTTGTCCAAGGTGGCTTGGAGAAGTGTCTCGTCACATCCGAAGCTGCATCGGACAAGTCTAGAACGCGCCCGCATGGACGCGGCGCATGGATCCGCGTGGCTCCAGCTGTGCCTTTCGAATTCACGACCTGTATAAGTAAGCTTAAATCAACCACATCAGTCTGCCATCCGATGTATCAGCAGTACACGCTCGGCAGCGCACCCAACTTCCAAATGCGTCCGACATCTTTCCTCTCTGTGTCCGTTTTAGTCGGGCAGTTCCTTGCGACTGGAGCTGTAAACCCCATCTTCGGCGCCTTTGTCACGCCCGCATGCGAGGCATGTCTCGATGCCACGTTTGCCAGCTGTCCTGGTGATTATGAGACGCGCGACTACGCCGAGTGCATGTGCGTCGGCAACGGCGCCCACAATGCCATCTCCTGCTCTGCGCAGCAATGCGATGAGGGCATCAACGAGGACACAAATGTGATTATCGCGCTTGCCACATATTGTGTTGATATCCTGAAAGAGACATGTCCTACATACGGCAAGTATCTGTCCCAATCAGTGTATGAGCGGGAGTGCTCAGCCAGCACCCCTGCGGGCAGTACTTCTGCCAACAGCACCGAGACTGCCACGAGCAGCTTTTCCAGCAATGTACCAGCTGGGTGAGTTTTAGTAGCCACGAAAGTCGGGCTGTATAGTCTCTAACACGTCCAAGGACCAACGCCAAGTCGACAGCAGCCACTCCGTCGCAGACCAAGTCCGCGTCTTTTGCAACGACGGCTGCTCTTCCTGTCTGGGGAATCGTTGCAGGTCTGTTTTTTCAGGCAATATATCCGGTATTGTGACCGGATGGGCACAGCTCGATACGTGTATTAGTCCATTGCATCGCCGTAGCCGATTACCGGAGTGGGTGATGCTTTCATGTAGTATTATGGAAAATTTACATTTCCTTTCGGATTAAGGTGATTAAAGAACTGAAAACTTTAAATTGGCCAGTAAGTATCGATAAGAACGGACTTGTCTGTAGGCGCTACGTTGACTGCAGATTCCTGTCTTGCAGAATTGGCTCTGACTCTCATGATATGCCAGACACGACGCATTGCCTCCGCTGGACAACTCTAAGAGCCGCAACTTTACGAAAGAACAAAGGCCGACAAAACTACAAGTAAGAAGTACACTCAAGAACTTGTTCAGTATCATGCCGTAGCACTCGCTAATGTACTCGCGGAAAGAGACTATCCAAAACACTCTTTGCCGCCCTCGCCGCAATATAATCAACCGCTCGCTGGTTAAACGTCGACGCATCATGAAACAAATAGTCCTCCGGCGCTTCGCACGATCCATGACCACCCAAATCCCCTTCTGCAAGTCTATCCAGCTTGCTGGTGAAACACGGCTCCCATACATTCCCAAAAAGCAGCGACGCATTCGCCGTGGGCGCCCCATGGCCCGCCGAGTCCTGTGCGCCGCTATGCCTCATCTCCGCATTCATCATCAACGCTGCCATGCCGTCCTCTGTCGCAAGCTGCGCGCCCATCCTCTTTGGATATGGTGCAAACGCCACGTTTGTCTGCATGTCCTCGGACAGGGCGTCCACAACGCCCGGCACGGCGTCGCTCGCGAGCACGTGCTCATCGCCCACGCCCACTGGCTTGGACCGTCCCTTGCGCTGCCACTCGCTCATGTGCATCTCGACCTGCTCATTCCAGCGCCGCGTCAGGGCAATGGCGTTGCGCAGGTGCTCCGCGCGGGTATGGGGGTAGGACGGCTCAGGACGTGTCTGCCACAGCGGCGTCAGCGTCATGTCAAAGAGCTTGGGCACGAGGATGCGAAAAGTCTCGAGCGCGCGCTCGTCCATCTTCCTGGGTGCGTCAGCCGCCATCAACATCTTCATGTGTACTGGGTCCATGTCGGCCCAAAAGCTGGAAAAGGCAATGGAGCGCGGATTCAGGGCTTTCAGATAGAGAAGCTCTGCCTGTTGGAAAATATTCTTGGCCATGCTGTCTACGATATCATTTGCCGTGTCTGGGGGTAGGGAGGCGAGATTCCACACCTCCCATGTCCCAAATGTAAAGACCCAGATTGTGCTCCGCGACTGCTTGCTCTCTGGGGGCGAAGAAAGGAATTGCTGCACCTGGGACGCAAGATCGGGTGTCGTCGGGACGGGATACTGCGTTTTGAGGAATTCGTAATCAGATGCCGGCGACTCTAGTAGGTCCACACCTTCCACAGCCGACAAGAACTCTTCGACGGCGGTTTGGTAGAGGCGGTTCGATGTCAGTGCCGGCTTCGCATCTTCCGGCGGCACCAATGAGCGATATGACGTGCAGCCGAGCTGTTCTAATTAGTATATGCTTGATCAACCACTCAGCCTCATACCTCTTTGCAGAGTTGCAGCGTCCACGATGCTCTTGCAGAGTTTGTGTCAGACACGGCGCTGCCCAGCACATCTTGCGAGCCAAAGACGACGACACGCACGTCTTCTGTCGATTTGGTAATGGAGGTATCGATGCGCCCACTCCATACCAGCATTTTCTCGTAGCCATTACCGAAGAGCGACGGCGCAGATGTGGCAAGCGAGTATACGAAGAGGAAGAAGACGACAACCTGTGCAAGGAAGCGTGGGGTGCGCAGTATCCTCTGCGACACGAAGCGCAGCGACGCACGCAGCCCTCCGCTTCTCGATTGGTCCATCGACTTGATGACTCTCAATGTCATTCGTCCGAGTTACTCAGCGCACAATTGCTTCACTGTCACGGCAGTGGTCATGGCTCGAGCTGATCGCGTGCGAGTTGTCCAGATGTTCGTACCTGCGATTCTGACGCAGTATTCTTTCGTGCCAATTTTTCTTGTGTCTGAGCTCCAACCGCACGCCGATACAGTTGGTGGATGAGATATGAAGCGGTTTCTGTGCCGCAGCCAGCTCCAGTCTCACTTGATGCACTCTGGGCAGCAGCACCGTATCTACCCTTGTTCAATATCAGCAATTACCCAGGCATAGGATCTAATTGTCTTCGGTAGGTTTACTTATCAGTGGCTGACCATCTGCCCGCGTACGTACGCAAGCAGACGCCAGACCAGCTGCACGGATATACGGCATCAAGGTCCACGCGCGCGTGCCCCTGGTTTGGTGCAGGGCGGCAATCGAGAGTGCATCGGGGCAGCACGACTAGACCGGTGGCAATTGCTCAAGGCAATACAACTGTCATTAATTTCAGCGTACGCAAGCCTGTAATGTCTTGGCGAGTTTGTGGCGCCGCCCAGTTGCTTTTGGCTGCCGATCCACGACTCGTGGGGCTGCCAAAGCTAATGTTACGCGTCACCTGGGGTACAGCAGTGGCAGCGTCTGACGGTGGTGTTTGATTTCGTCATACTGAGATGGTCAATGGAGGGCAACTCAATTTGAAGAGCACATTTAAAACTAAGTATGTCTCCCACTGTCGTGGTGCTGTCGCGGTGCAGTCGTGGTGCAGCCGTTGTGGGTAGCTGGGCACGGCAGGTGCGGCGTGAGACTCGGCGCGCCACAAGCGCCACGCGCATTGCAAGAGCATGGAATTGCGTACGTATTCATCAATCAGCTCTGTGGTCTGGGGCCGGCATCTATCCGGCAACATTTGCTGCCTGTCGTCATGCCGGGAAACTGTCTGCGATGGTCATGCACTGGCCTGCATTGCACCGCCATTTCGCCGCACTGCTTAGTGATAGATCGAGTCAAATCCCGTCCTGCACAGCGTCTGAAAGACTTTGTTGGATGATATGCGGCCGAAAAGATAGCCAGCAGCGCCGTTTTCTCAACACTGGAAGCGCGATGTTGTGTCTTTAAGCCCGAGGCCTGCTGCCAATGTTGGGCATGGACAAGTTACCCATGAAAGCAGTGCGGCTACCTCGCCGTCAGCATTGTGAGGACGAAGCAAAGCATGTTTCCATCATCATGATCCTTAAATGGTGCAATCGTGTTTTAGTGCCGAGTTATCCGTGTTGTGATTCGAGGTGGCCGTTGGATCGCGTTTGTCGAGGTTGACTGGTGAGGCCGCCCCTGAGCTGGTGCCCGGGATGGCACTGTTGGATGTGCCGCGGCAACACAAGACTACCTAGTATCTAGGACGGCCCGTGATCAGTTCGCGCCACGAAACCCACGTTGCGAAACCACTCGATTGAGTTTTACACATTCATCCAAACTTTTAATTCCATCACATCTCTTAGTTACCCCACAGCAAAGGCGTTTCGCGCATGTCCGAGCCTTGCATTCGCTTCCCCTCTTCCTCGGTAGAGAGCTTCCAGTCCCCCGAGTGACTCACCAGAGAGACCTTGACATTCTTTGCCGCCTCTGCAAAACTCGTCTCTGACGCCGGCCCATCCACCAGCCACTCCGCGCGCCGCGCGCTCCCTCCGCTGAGAAAGGCAACCACCAGCGTCGACGACTTCCAGTCCGTGTGCAGCGAGCTCCGGCGGGCCGCGACGATCACGGCCAGCAGAAAGATGAGCTCGAGCAGGCACGTGGCGGCAAAGAAGCTCATGTAGCCCCAGTGGACCCGGATGCAGGTCTTGGTCACGAGGGTTGTGCCGCGCGCCTCGCGAAGCATGTCTGGCCCGACGGCGCCTTTGCGAATCTCGGCCCCGATGGAGATGGCAAGACCGTCTGCCAGACGACGGATGGAATCCATGCTCGTGGTACCATTGTTCCATAACCGGTTGGCCAGGGTGGAAGAAAAAACGTCATTGTCTGTGAAAAAGGTGGTGCCGAGAAATCGCGACAGCTGCTCGGCCCCGGCCAACTCGAATACGCATTCGGGCGCATACCACTTGGACTCGTCAGATCGACCATGGGAACGGCTCATCTGGCTCTCGGGGAGGTAGACCTCGATGGTGTTGGTGTCAGTCGGGCTCTCCGCTGCGGTGCAAGGTCGCCATGTACCGTTGATAATGGTGCGGTCCACCCCGAGCTGGTAACGAAACTTGTCGGGCAAGTAGTGCAGGTAGTCCTCTGACATTACACTCTCGCTGTATTGGCCGGCAGTGTAGCTGGCAGAGTATGTCCTCAAACATGGGAAGAGCGAAAATTTGAAACCGGCCGGCGTGTATGTTGTACCCGGTCCCCGAACTGCCACGCAAGTAGGAGGTTCGCAGTTTGTGTCGTTGTTTTTGATCATGCTTAAAATGGAAACATCAAGCAGACTAGTAGTGGTCCAGGGATTTCCATCGTTGTTACGCCGCGAGGTATCAGGGAGGGAGGTGAAACTAGCGTTGAAGAATGTTTTTTCGTTTATGTTGTTGTCAGAGCCCAGGGACCATACCCATCCCCAGGACTCGTTGTAACGCGCGGTCATCTCATCAGAAGCACTCCGTACCGCCGAGCACATGGTCAGGGTGCTGAATGTGGCATTGCCATCCACAGGATAGGTGCAGTTACCTGTTGTACACGATATCGGGACACTTGCAGAGCTATCTGCAAGTGGATTTAGCAGACCAATGTAGGCGGCCAGTCGCATCTTGTTACTCACATCCGAGGAGTGGAAAAAAGGCAAGATATTCTCCGACTCCACTGTGAAGTTATTGGCACGTGGGATGCTGGCAAAATGTGAGGCATTTCGCTGACAGCTGTACAGCGAAATAGTCGCTTGCGCAAAGGGGTCGGTGATCAAGCCGACAAGGACGAGGCCGGCGCCGAGACTGGCGAGATGACTACAGAATGGTAGCAAGGGCACGTTGTGCAAATAGTGGGCGCTGCTTACGATTTCGTCGGAGATGTAAACTGGCCAAAAATCATCATGAGCGACCCCCATGCCCCTCTGCTTGCTTTGTCGAAAACATCCAAAGCTGACAAGCTCCGAGGTTGTCGTGTGAAGAACAGCCACTTGAGATGGCTTATCCCTTGACAGTCGTCAGCCTTGCGCATGGCTTGAACATTTTCCCTGAATGCAAACCTTCGGAAAGAGGAAGTCCCAGAGGCCCTTTAAAGATGGTGGATAGAATAGAGATGACGGCGGTTGATGGAAATGGGCGGTTTCCATTCTTCTAACAATCGGCCTTGATAGGCATCCAAAACGACAACCATGGCCAGCAAGCTCAGAATGCTAATCAAGATGGACAGCGTCTCCCACCTCCATATAAATACGTCATCTGGGATGCGTCTCGCACCATTCTTTGCCAAAATTTGTCCGCCATCGGCTGAGACTTTGGTGGTCCTCACGGGTTGGTGTCGGCTCACTTCCAGCCTGTCGACAGTGGTCAGCGTCGCCGCAGCCGAGCCAACTGGCTTGCGACGAATGGGACGCGGGCTAGCTTGCACTGCTGCAGCCTCTTCAAACACCATTGCCTTTTTGGGGCGGATGTCATCTTTTCGTTTCCAAAAAAACAGCGCTGCAAACGCTGCGAGCCCAGTGGCAAAGCATAGTCCAAGGCCGAGGCCGATTCTGCCATCTGGAGTCAAAGCTTCATGTCGGGGGGTTGCAACCCCGTGAGCATAAGTAAGTCGAGCTTTGTTGAGCAGCTCTGGGTCTCTGGGTTTCTCGAGCACATTGTCCGTGTCGTCGGTTGTGTATATCACGCGAACGCCATGTGCCGCAATCGTGATGGAGGTGCTGATCGTGGTATCTGTGGTGATGGTTGACCCGTCCACAATCCGGGTGAGGGGCGAGATTGTCACGCCAGACGTGACATTTGCACATGCAAACTGTGTTGGCAGAGTCAAGTTGGAATTGTCGTTGCGCGGGGTGTTGGGCCCAAAAGATATGGATGCAACGCTGGGCAGAAGCATTAGTGCAGGCTGAAAGGGCTACGGCCAACATGACACTTACGATGGGCAGCAGGTACACGTTGCGGTAAACATCTTTCCACTTCCTATGACGATGGGTCCCACGTATGTAAATCCAGAAGGACAGAGCGCCGGCGAATAGTATGCCTTGTTTGCTTGAAAGCCCGGTGGAAAGCATGCCGCTTCTGTCGGTAGAGGGCCCCTGACCAGAAATGACCATCCATGGGCGCTCGATGCAATGTATCCGGTGCGAGAGGGACAAGAGGGAGCCGGCGTAAAGGTTGTGGTCAGAGGGCCGATTATACTCATCTTATTTGCATGTGAGTTGTGATGTTCACAGCTCGAAATAAAAGGCGACGAATGCGGTTTTAAGAGTACGAGCATGTAGCACAGGCACTCTGGTGCTGATGATGCTTGTTTTCTCGGGGCTGTGCCAAGAACCATACTGACCCCCTACATGGTGCTTTCAGCTTCATGCACAGCTAGACTGGTTGTCTCGGCCGCACCATGAATTATGACCGATCAGCTTAGTGGCGGTGCACGGCGAACTGTGTCGTTTCGCCGCTGCTCAACAGGAGGAGCAGAGACCAAGGAGCTTCTCTACGGGTTCGTGTTGCCGCCAGCAGTGAAAAGGCAGCCTTGTCTGGTCATCTCTGGCACATGGATGTCGACGTACGCACTGGTGCTGCGGCCCTGGCGGTGAGCCTTGATGGCGAAACAAATCGGGCAGGGTCGAGTGTCGGAAAAATCAGGGAATAACCCGCTGCGGAAACAACAGATCGATCGCGAGGCGGCGTTTAATCATCTATAGACTACTGGTACTTGTGCCATTTCGTCGAGCGGAATGTTGAACGACAGGGGTCTGTTGAACATGGTAGTGCACATCAACATGACTTCCAATACATTGTTCTTCCTGTAATGACCTGCATCAGCTGCATCAGCTACATCAGGGGATATCGACTGGAGTGGCGGCCCTTGGGTTTGATGATGCCGAATGAATCCCGCTTACCTCCTCGTGGAGTGCATGGCAACTCTGGCAATTTCTCCTCGTAGTGAATTCTCCTTGCGCCTATTTTTTATACCCCTCTTGTCCTTGATAGTTTTCTAGGCAATTTCAGGTCTGCCCAGTGGAATGCCTGTGAGGCGAAGCTGAGGTTAACTGCCCAGCCTCAGGCACATCCAGGCGTCGTTTAATACGCGTATGCCAACACTTGCGCCGGCAAGGGATCACTCGTGGCTGTTGGCACAACCGGGCCGGCGTCCTACACTCTGCAAGATGTGCTTTCACAATTCAGACTGCATGCTATTCAATGCGGTAGACTTGCATGCGGTGCCGTGCAGGCCGTGCTCATAACGGTCTAGGCCGATTTCCGTCGGTCTGGGGCAGCGACGAAATTGCCACCACCAGTCGGCAACGGCACAGGCTCTATCCCGGACAGCCTCCTGCAAATACAAGCCACAGAAGGAAAAAATTCTGCTGCTTGGGCCGACCAGTGCGGAAGCTCGGGCGTCGCCGCTGTTGGTGTTGCTTCCAAGTAACGTAGCACCCTGCTAAATTTACAGCGGTTAACTGGTGAATACGCGCCGATCGCAGGCAGGCTGCAAGAGACTGGGCAAGTGTGCCTTTTTATGACGAGCGTTTCTTGGTTACACAATTGTCCGGTGTCCAATAATGGCGTCTAACATTGGAAATAATATTCTCCTCAATGCACTTCGAGTTGCGTGCTACTACGGACGCCATCATGGCCCGACAGCAGAGCGCAGGGCTCCCTGTGCATGTCCGCGGCTTGGAATACACTTTCACGTAATAACAGTAGCAACGATAATCGGAGCGGCGGAATGTGTATGGGATTGCTCTTGGCGTGCAAGAAACGCAAAAGCCACTGATCGGTTGTGTGCGACCCAACAGGCCAGACATGGAAAAGCGCCAAGGCGTCAACTAGGCACACCAGAAGCCAAAGTACCTTTTTCGCTGGCTGCGAGCGCCGCAAAAGTCCCCTCAGCGGAGTCTCCGGGCGTTCCTCGGGCTCGAGACGCCTGGTCGCCTCGCGGGGATTTATTAGCATGACGTCTTTTCACTCAGCAAACCAAGGCACCCCATGTTGCCCATCCAAGCCATCCATCAAAGGCCGAATGGTGTGCCGACCGCGTCGGAGAGGCCGGAGATGTCGCCGAAACGGGTGTGAGAGGCTCTTCTGGAATCTGTAACCCGGAACCTACGTAGAACCCGTAGCGCGCACAAGGGCAGTCTGACAGTTGGCAGCTGCCTGTGAAGCAGTGCTTCTTCATTTGATTCTTCTGCACAGGCACAGCGAGGGACCACGATGACATTCTCGCATGCGGGGTGCAGGTTGCATCGAGGCTGACTCTACAGATTAGTAGAGCCTGGACATCCCAACCAAAACGCGCAGGGACGGAGATGGAAGCCAGTCCACTGGGGTCACAGCAGCTGAGCCCTGAAAAACTCCCTGTAATCTGCCGTACCACTCGGGGCTGTGCGGGGGTCATACATGCCAGTGTGGGCGCAGGTGAGACGAAAGGCTATTTTTACTATACAGCAGCGAGACTCATTTCAGCACCTGATTCGCTCCGGCCTGCTCCGCCTGGTAAAATCCGCATCATCTACTAAAATTCACCACCGGTCTAACTAGGAGTCTCGGGTTAGTCATTTAGCGTCAAGACGAGAAAATTGTGCTGGTTTCTGCAGGACAGGCCCACACACCCATCGATGCTGCACCGCCAGTGGCTAGCCGAGTCTGTGGGAGCCCCGGACGCGCCTAGAACGAGCCTGGAAACCCCGGGGCAGCCAAGGCCGTTGCATTGCAAGGCGAGCCTCTTCGCTTCCTCTGTCCCGGCACCATTACGAGAAAAGGTCTGCAAACGGGACACTCCACCACGCACTCATCCGCAAGTCACTACGGATTACCCACGATGGAATATAAGCCTCGCCCATCCCTGCCTCTTCCATTCTCGTCCAATTCTCCCCTCCTCGCCATTTGATTTTCCCCTGCCGACTTGGAGTTGTCTCTTCTCACCAGCCTCGCCAACACCGAAAGCCGTTGGCTTGCGTCCTTTTTCGCCTTGCAGATCAGCCTCCGAAAGAGCAACTGAGCCTGTCAATCCGCCACCCCCAAGACGCACACCACCACCACCAATCCCTCTCCGTCTAAAAGCCGCAGCATCGCCAACCCGCCAACCCGCCTAATCCCGCTGCATTCTCACGCGCTCATTCACGACAACACGAACCACCTCAATCCTTCTTTTTGCCTTGACAATAACATCCACCAAGCACACCTACCATGGCTATCCGCGATCGTGTCCGTCGAGCCCTCCGCAAGTCGGAAGCCTCCGACACAATCTCCCAAACCGACTCCAACACCACCGCCCACACCAGCCAGAGCTCCGGCTCTGACGGGCCGTCCCTGGAAAAGACCACGTCGCGTCTCGCCCGCGTCCTCACCTTTGGCACCTCGCCCGACGGCAGAGACAAGGAAAAGGAGCGCGCCGAGAGGCGAGAGCGCAAGGCCGCCGCCGCCGCCGCCCAGAGCAGCCGCCGCCGCACGCATCCCCGCGACCGACCGCTCACCACCCAAAACATTCGCCACCAGGAGATGCTCGCCGGCTTCAGCATGACCTTTGGCGCCTCGGACCCCAACCAGATTGAGACGATGAGCTTTGTGGGTGTCAGCCCCTGCTGCACCCGCCGCGGCTCGCTCGAGCTGGATCTCGTGAGCCGCGGGAGCACAACCTCGTTTGCCAACTCATCGACCTCGTCTGGCACTGACTCGTCCCGCGAGGATTGAGTAGCCGATGTGACGTTTTACGGTTTCTGGCGGCGGTGGAGGCACATGGCCGAGCCGCCCTAATGAGTCGACGAGCACGTTTCTCAAAGACATTATACAGATACACGGACTGTATTTTTTACTTTTACATTGTTATTGCTTTTGGGGAAATGGCTGCCCGGCACAGCAGACATGGATATATACGTGGCCAAACATTTCTGCAGGGACTTTTTCCTAGCAACGGCTCATGGATTCGGATACATGCACTGAGTGGAAGCGCTCCGATCAGTGTCCACTAGAACAGGCGAAAGGGATTCAGCTTGACTTGATTTTGTCATCTTTTCGGTTAGAAGGCGTTAGATGCATAGCGGTTTTGGTAGACTATCTTCACTGGGAGAATATACTGCCTTCTGGCATCCTACTTTGTCTACTCCCGCTTGTAAATTTGCCGTGATATGGATGACGGGCAGTAACACATGATGACATGGCGACTGCTACCCGAGCGGCTGATGTGACCATCCGTCACATGAGCGAATGTTTTACAAGCGGCTGTTTTTGTACACTGTTTCCTGTACCGGGAAATTACACTGCCTTGTGGCATTCTGACATTATGCAAATCCTATATTATGAGTTTGGCATGCTTTAAATAGCGTATTGCTTGTAGTAAATGGCTGAGGCTTGTAATGAACAGTCGTTGTTGTCGCACATGGCATCTGCCAGTTACCCTAGAGGGACGCCAAACGGCGTCGTATTATGCAGGCTGCCTCACGGCACTGGTTTATGTAATCCTTTAACTCGCAGTAGTCAAAATTGCCAAGCATATGCAGTTTGATACCAACTTGCCGGATAATACTGGGTAGAGTCTGGAGTTGATTCAAGCACAGTTTGATCGTCGTCAGTCCACGCCAGTCTCAAATTCATCATGCAACAATGCACCGAAACTCATCGTCACACCGACAAGTACAGCTCGAATCGTCCAAAGTGCTTACATCCTCATAACATATCCAACAAGGCGCTATAGGTCATTCAGCAGCAATGACTCCGTACTCATCCGATCGCCGACTTCAGCGCCTACCACCCAGCACACCTAGCACCCAGCACACCTACCACCCAGCACCTCCCACCCAGCACCTCCTACGAAATGTGACAACTGATAAATTACGAAAGCCTTCATACGCTAAATAGACACTGGAAGGTTTCGTACTCAAAAAGCGTTGCCTGGGGTTGACTCTTGTCTTGTGCTTGCGCCCAGAGGCGGCGAGCATCCGGCTCAAGATCAGCACATAGAGACGAGCTTGATCGAGCAATGGCAAAAGACGGACGTTTACGATAAGGCGAAGTTCACGCTTAACTTACCCGAGTCAATAACTCAGTCAAACCAGCGAAGCTGGCCAGAGCATCGACCATTCCCAGGGGCTGCTTCAACTGGTCTCGACATCTCTTGGGCATCTCCATATCAGCTGTGCGCCTCAAAACGCCGCAGCGATAGCAACCGAGTCGGCAATTCAATCATCGGAGCGACCAAGTCAGCATCATGCGTGAGACAGCTTCCCATTTACGCATACCGTCATTGAAGAATGGAAACACGGTCGAGGGTCAGAGTTGGCGACAGAACAATTTGGCCCAACTTAGCTAGCGCCGTCGGCCGCTTTGCCCTCGACGTCGTCACGTGCAGCATCACGTGAGCCACAAACTCACCTCCTGCAACGCCATGCCCTACTCAAGCCCCCACAGGCCCGAAAAATCCATCTCGTTAAGCGAGCGTGCCCCAGCGCCTACTCTATTCTTCCCTTCCCAAGCGAATCCCCTTGGACAACTTTTCTCGAGCAACACTCAAGTTGCCCATCATGTCGCTCGTGACGGGAGAGAAGTCGAACTTCCAGTTCGTAAGTTCTTTCCATTCGAATGCCTGCAGCTCAACAGCCTCTGCCTCGCCAACTCCATCGCTTGCCGTCGCCGAATTTGTCAAGCCTAAAATTCAACACTCGATCATCAATAATGAAGAGGAGGACAATCATGGGATGTACAAATGACAATCGACGACAAGCAATGTATTGGCAATGGCAAAAGCTCACTGCCGCAGAATGCCGGAACGCAAGCTAACCAATTTAGATCCTGCGTCTGTTAAACACCAACGTCGATGGCAAGCAAAAGGTGATGTACGCCCTCACCAAGATCAAGGGTGTCGGTCGTCGTTACTCCAACCTCGTCTGCAAGAAGGCCGATGTCGACCTGAACAAGCGGTATGTCCCGATCCTCGGCACGGTCGTCCACCGCAAAGACTAACGCATTCCAGCGCCGGTGAGCTTACCTCGGAAGAGCTCGAGCGCATCGTCACCATTATCCAGAACCCCACGCAGTACAAGATCCCCACGTGGTTCCTCAACAGACAGCGCGACATTGTCGACGGCAAGGACTCGCAGATCCTCGCCAACGGTGTCGACTCGAAGCTCCGTGACGATCTCGAGCGCCTCAAGAAGATTCGCGCTCATCGTGGTCTCCGCCACTACTGGGGCCTCCGCGTGCGTGGCCAGCACACCAAGACGACCGGCCGCCGCGGCCGCACCGTCGGTGTCTCCAAGAAGAAGGGTGGTTAGTGGTTGTAACCAGGACGAAAAGAATGGCAGTTACGTTGTTTTGCGGGGGTCTGGGATTGGCGTGACGGCTGGTTTCTCCCTTTTGAAACTTTTCCAGAGGGTTTGTGCTTTCCTGCATATGCGGCATTGGGTGCTGCTACTCTAGATCAGAGTCACGAAAATGAATTACATTAAATCAAGTCGAGTAATGTGCTGCTGCTTGATATCGAACAACGTAAGCTCTTTCAACCACCAGGATTGATTCTTGCCGTATCAGTGTTCACTGGCTGTAGCTTTACCTCGATTCGTACGACTCGATCCAAGTTTCAACGTATGTCTTCGTGTAGCTATTTCTGCATTTATTGCTCCTCATGCGTTACCGCCATATCCAACACCTCTACCCGTCCCTGTCCCTTGGTCTCGTTGGCGATAAAGTCACTTAGGGCTTTAAACGCACCCGGCTCGACAAAGCCCACCACCTCCCACTCGGTGCCCACGACGTCCTGCGTCTCGACCTGCTCGACGTACCCCAGGATCTTGTCCTTGACCGTCCCCTTTTGCGGCTCCCCGCCCTCCTCCTTTGGTGCCGTCGGCTTGGCCGCCTGCTTGAGCACGCTGGTGCCGCAGGTGATGCGCAGCCGCATGCGCGCCCGGGCCACAGGGATCGGCTGGTGCGCAATCAGCGCCTTCATGGCCTCGAGCGCCTGGCTCTTGGCGCTCTTGGTCGTCGAGACGCCCGTCCAGCTGTGCTCCTTGGGCCGTGGCTTGGCCTCGCTGGCGTCATCCCCAGGAGCTGCTGGCGTGGCCGCACCACTCCCCTTGTCCTTGTTCTCGGTCGAGTGTGCCTGCGAGCTGAGCATGTCGAGCGCCTTTTCAATCATGCCCGACGTGTACACCCGCTTGGTCCTCGGATCGACCAGCTTGCTCGCCACAATGGAAATGACCTCGTTGTTGATCCTTTCCAGCTGCGCCGCGCGCTCCTTTTCGCCAACCTGCTGCTCGCCCTTTTTCAGAATCTCGAGGATAATGTCATCGGTCGTCATCTTCTTGCCAAACGCTTTTTCGAGGTCCTCCTTGGGCGCCGTCTGGCCCTTGGACACGTTGAGAAAGACGTTGGGGATCTGCAGCACGTTGTCGAGGTCCGTTTCGATGCCGGAGCGCCACTCGAGGACCTTATTCTTGTAGCAGGCAATCTCGAAGCGCTTTTTGCCCTTTTTTAGACGCACGAGCGACACGTTGGTCAGCTTGATCTGGTTCGACGGTTGGTTGATTTGGCGCGACATTGTGCCGATGCTGTGCTGCGTGATAAGAGACAAAGTAGAAAGGCTATAATCCGTGTATGCTTGTGAATGATTAAGAAACTTTTGAGAGTATAAATAGCTGTAGGATAGAAATGCACGTCAGTGTGGTTTTTCTGGTCAGCTCGATGACCCCGCCATGCTGTCGTGTGAAATATTTCTGCCCCGCCTTGTTTGCCTCACCCGCGTAAACGTTGACTCACCTATTGAGTCACTCAGGCATAAGACTGCAACCAGTGCGGCTTTCATTCATGCTAACGCTTCAATTTGCAGAATAAGGTCGAAAAATAAGTTCGACACTTGACGCCATGGCCGCAACAGACGCCACCGTGCCAGAGGACGCCCCTCAGCAGGCCAAGCAGGACATCAACCCCTGGTCCGTGTCGGGCGAGGTGGGCGAGGACGGCAAAGTCAAGGCGATTGACTACCGCAAGCTCATTGACGAGTTTGGCACGTCCGAGATTGACGATGCGCTGCTGGCACGCTTCGAAAAGGCAACGGGGCAGAAGCCGCATCGTTTTATGCGCCGCGGCATCTTCTTCAGCCACCGCGACATGCACGCTATCCTGGACCGCTACGAGAAGGTGGGTGGATTGAATGAATGTAGCTTCGCATACTGACAATTATAGAATGAGCCATTTTTCATCTACACGGGTCGTGGGCCGAGCAGTGACAGCATGCACATTGGTCACACTCAGGTGTTTGACTTTGTCAAGTATGTCTCCTGGCTCTGCAGTAGTATCAACTAACCATGGCAGGTGGCTGCAAGATGTTTTTGACGCTCCTCTGATTGTCATGTTGACTGATGGTATGTATTCTGTACTGCTACAGACGCCAGCTAACCCTTGCAGATGAAAAGTATCTGTTTTCGGAAAAGAGGACCGTCGACGAAGTCATTGGCTACTCGAAGCAAAACTGCAAAGACATTATTGCCGCTGGCTTTGACATGAAAAAAACCTTTATATTTTCCGACTTTGAATACGTCGGCGGTGCCTTTTACAAGAATATTGTCCGCTTCGCCAAGCGTGTCAACTTTAACACAGCCAAAGCAGTGTTTGGTTTTGACGGAAGGTTGGTATGCCTGTTCTCGTACCGACTATAGCTAACAGCCGCAGCTCCAACATTGGCAAAATTCACTTTGCCAGCATCCAGGGCGCCACGGCGTTTGCCGGCTCGTTCCCGCACATCTTTGGCCCTGACGAGGCCAAGACGGCCAAGATTCCGTGCCTGATTCCCTGTGCCATCGACCAGGACCCCTACTTTCGTCTGACGCGCGACTGTGCTGCCGGCCTCAAGTACGCCAAGCCCTCGTTGATTCACATGCGTTTCCTCGACGCCCTCCAGGGACCTGGATCCAAGATGTCGGCCAGCGACGACACGTCGGCCATTTTCCTCAACGACTCGGCCAAGGCAATCAAGACCAAGATCAACAGGTATGCCTTTTCCGGTGGCAAGGAGAGTGTCGAGGAGCACCGCGAAAAGGGCGGCAACGCGGACGTGGACGTCTCCTACCAATATCTACAGTTTTTCATGGAAGACGATGCAGTATGTTGATCTTTCAAAATCATCCGGGTAAGGACTAACAGGTGCAGGAACTCAAGCGAATCAAGGAAGAATACAACAGCGGCAGGATGCTGACTTCAGAGGTACGTCTTACCTCATGCACACTGATACCATGGCACTACAACACCACTGACACCGCATAGCTGAAAGCTATATGCATCGAGCATCTCCAAAAATACGTTGCCGAGTTTCAGGAGCGCCGCGCCAAGGCCACCGACGACATTGTCGCCCAGTTCATGGCGGTGCGGCCCCTCGAGTGGGCGGGCAACCCCAAGGTGCCGCGCGCCGACCTCGTCGTGCCTGTTGCGGCCGCGGGAGCAGAGGGGCCCGCCACCGAGGGCGGCGACGGCAAGCTGACCAAGAATCAGCAGAAGAAGCTCCTCAAGGAGCAGCAGATTGCAGCGAAAAAGGCGGAAAAGGAAGCGGCCAAGGCCCAGGCAGCGGCCAACGCGGCTTAGCACGGGGTGGTAGAGTGATGATTTACGTGGTAAAATCAGATCCAGAACGATGTACATAGTGTGCCTTCATGCCTTTGTTCTCGATACGCAGCCGCGATGCTAATCTTGCCGTTACCTATCGTAATCTTTGCCCACCATGTTGTCATGCTGCAGCCGGCATCCCGCAGCCTACATCCCGCAGCCCGTTGCCATCACAATGCAGCACGCTCTGTTCCACTACGGATACAGGTTGCTATTATTGTCGCAGCCACTGCAGCAGAGACATGCGCAGATCATGCCAGGGCATTCCAGCAACACGCCTATCAAGGTTCGCATCCGTCCGGGGTACGCTACCCAGAGCGTGGCTACAGCGCCTTCAGTGGCTGCCTCGCCCAGATAGCGCCTGCAGGTGAGTAACGTAAATAGCGGCCGCCTGGTGGGGCGGACCAGTGCCTTGCCCTTGGCTTGCTGCTTTCGGAGCTATCAGCCTAACTTCTCAGCACATCGACGCAGCGCAGCTCTGTTAGTGCCAGCCTCCGCTCAGGCACCCCGGTTCATGAGTCGTCACCCTCGGCCTCAAGCAGCTCTCCGTTTCAGCGTCATACATCCGGTAGCTAGACTCACGCGCTCCAGTCACCTGAGCCGGCGCTACGACAGAGCTCCCCCGCAGACAGCCAAGCCTGCTTTCTTCCCTTTCCATCATCACTCTTGTCAAAGCTGACAACTTTCCAACCTCTCATCGATAACATCTCATCGGGCACCGTCACCATGCGTCTGTCCACCTCGGTCGTGCTCGGAGCGGCCGCCACCGCGGTCGCCGGCGACCAGAAGATCCTCAACAAGGGCAGCGAGTACCACTCGCCGCTGCACGTTGGCGGCAGCGGCTCGCGCACCGGCTTCGACTGGTCCGTAGACTTTGAGTCGTGGGCCAAGCCGCTCAAGGAGCTGTACGGCGATATTACCGCCGAGGCCAAGGCCACCTGGGACGAGGTGTCGCAGCTGGCCCCCGAGGTCGTCGAGACGTTTAAGCACAGCATCGCCGCCAAGGCTAGCTCCAAGAAGATTCACCACCGCCCCGACTCCCACTGGGACCACATCATCAAGGGCTCCGACGTTCAGTCGCTCTGGGTCAAGGGCGAGGATGGCGAGGACCGCCGCAAGGTCGGTGGCAAGCTCGACAACTACGATGTACGCGTCCGCAAGGTCGACCCGTCCAAGCTCGGCGTCGACACGGTCAAGCAGTACTCGGGCTACCTAGACGACAACGAAAAGGACAAGCACCTGTTTTACTGGTTCTTTGAGTCGCGCAACGACCCGGCCAACGACCCCGTGATTCTATGGCTCAACGGCGGTCCCGGCTGCTCATCGTTGCTCGGCCTTTTCATGGAGCTCGGCCCGGCTTCCATTGACAAGAACGGCAAGGTTGTGCAGAACCCCAGCTCGTGGAACAGCAACGCTTCGGTCATCTTTATCGACCAGCCCGTCAACGTTGGCTACTCGTACGGTAGCGGCAGCGTGTCCAACACGGCCGCTGCGGCCAAGGACATTTACGCCCTGCTCACCCTCTTTTTCCATCAATTCCCCGAGTACGCCGAGCGGGACTTTCACATTGCCGGCGAGTCGTACGGCGGCCACTACGTGCCCATCATGGCCAAGGAGATTCTGTCGCACAAGGACCGCAACATCAACCTCAAGTCGGCCCTCATTGGCAATGGCCTGACGGACGGCTACACGCAGTACGAGTACTACCGCCCCATGGGCTGTGGTGACGGCGGCTACCCGGCCGTGCTCGACGAGTCGCAGTGCCAGTCCATGGACAATGCCCTCCCCCGCTGCCAGAGCCTCATCCAGTCGTGCTACAACAGCGAGAGCGTGTGGAGCTGCGTGCCCGCCATCCTCTACTGCAACGCGCAGTTCATCGGCCCCTACCAGCAGACGGGCCAGAATCCCTACGACGTCCGCGAAAAGTGCAAGGGCGGCAACCTGTGCTACGACGAGATGACGTGGATCACCGACTTTCTCAACCGCGACGACGTCCAGGAGACGCTCGGCGTCGAGCCCACGACCTTTGACAGCTGCAACTTTGACATTAACCGCAACTTCATGTTCCAGGGCGACTGGATGCTGCCTATTGTCAAGGTTGTCCCCGGCCTGCTCGAGCAGATTCCCGTCCTCGTCTACGCCGGCGACGCCGACTTCATCTGCAACTGGCTCGGCAACCAGGCCTGGACCGACCGCCTCGAGTGGGCCGGCCAAAAGGCCTACGGTGACGCCAAGATCAAGGACCTCACGATTGAGGGCAGCAAGAAGGCGTACGGCAAGGTCAAGTCGGCCAAGGGCCTGACGTTTATGCAAATTTTCGAGGCCGGCCACATGGTGCCCTACGACCAGCCCGAGGCGTCGATTGATTTCCTCAACCGATGGATCGCGGGCGAGTGGGCGAAATAGTGTAAAGTAGCAGCATTAAACTTGACTGGTAAACTTGACTGGTTGGCTAGATTGTGTTATAGCATAGATTGAGAATGTACTGCATCATGAGAGCCATTACGTGACGTGCAGACGCGGAGCAAAGTAACCAACACGCCGACGTCCCACTATGTGGACCGACATGCACTCGTGTTGCGAAAGATTCGTCACGACAGGAAATGCAACACAAACTTGACAGTAGGAAAGGATTATTAAGGCTATATCAGAACTGCGCGAGGCAATTGAAACTAGACATAAGAGGATTATTAAGGCTGGGTATCAGAACAGCGCAAGGAAATAAAAAACGAGCGTCAACATAAGAAAAAATCGCTACAGATGTGCAGGGTAGTACAGCACAACGCTGACTCCCAACTCAACGGCCAGCTTTCTGCTTCGACTCTTGACATGCAAGGCAATCTGGGTTCGACAAGTCAAAAGAGTCTAATGCAGGAGTTAGTTTCTGCATTGTTTGGAGGGATGATGGCACTCTTACTCAAATCTCCGTCGAGTGTAAAGTACCAAGGCGCCGACGAGCAGCTGGTCTCGCCATGTTTCCAGAAACAAAACGAGCGAGGTGGACCATGCCCAGAACGGACCGCACGATGGTGTGCTCATGTTCTTGAGTTAAGGGAGTTCTCGGGCGAACAAGACGCAACAAGTCAGATAGCAAGCCGCGACTAGGCAGTGGATGCCGTTGCCCAGACTGCCCTTGGTCCTCCTGCAAAAGGCCCTGAAGCCAGTCTTCTTCTTGACCTTGGGATACTGGCGTCTCCGGGGCGCCTGCCTAGCGGGTCGGACCTGAAGCGGCTCTTCAAACTCGAGGACCTGCGTCACAGTTTTGGGACCCTGCTCGGTAGCGGGCGTCTGGCTCGGCTGCTCAGACGTGGTGACGACAGAGTCATGTTTGGGAACGCGCTCCAAGGCGGACGCCTGGGCCGAATGCTGGTTCGAGGAGACGCCAGGCAGACTGTCAAGACATTGCTCAGATGAAGGGTAATGGTTCAAGGAGACGCCAGGCAGACTGTCAAGACATTGCTCCGATGAAGGGTACTGGTTCGAGGAGACGCCAGGCCGACTGTCAAGACTGTGCTCAGATGAAGATTCCAGGTTCAGCCGCAAGTTCGAAAAAACGCGTCCGCCGTCGGGGTTTTGCTCAAAGGTGATGAGATCTTCATGGAGGCCATCCAGCTGCTCGGCGGTGACGAGCTCATGCAGCCTTTGGAGATTGGGCAAAGAGACGGATTCATGAAGCGGACGATGTTCCATGGCGAGAACGGGCACGAGAGTGGTAGTATATAGAAGCTGGGTGACTCTTAGGGATGGCTAACGAATGTCGCTTTAATCATGGTCGGGTGCAAAGATGATGGTGTTGTAAACTACGGAAACAAACTACGAGCTGGTATTCATATTTATCGACCAAGTAGGATGTTCTTGCCAGTGCGGTTGAGTGGCAGCTGCGGTGCATCTTGTCGTCGATTGGCAATTGCGGTGCATCTCGTTGTGGTCGTGGTCGTGATGGCCTCAAGGATCGTTGTGCAGTTCCCAAAGAGGAAACCTGACGGAACGGAACGGACTCCGCACCGCTAGTTACCATTGCACACCGCAGATGGATACGACCAGCAAGCATCTGTACGTAGTAAATAGACATTGAAATTGTTGAGGTAGCGTCGAGCTTTTCTGCGCCTGCCTTAGCGGACCCCGTTTCTCAGGGTCCAGCTGCCGTTGCGCTTGAGAAGCAGCACCAAGGAAGGCAGCAGAAGCAACAGCAGCTCGCCTTGGCCGACGAGCCTCGGCCAGGAGTGGGGGAATCATAAGTTTCGACTCGCAATATTGGTCGGGGTTTTCGGTGTTTCATTCTCGCCAGATTATGGCGGCTTAAATGAGCAAATTTCAACGCAGAGGGCTTACGTAGGCCTCAGCCACCAAGGTACTGGAAGAAGTAGCACTTTAACCACTGTAATTACTAGGGCTTCACTGTAGCAGTTTCAACAGCCACGAGTACGACTGACTTGCTGCACGTTTCTTGCTTGCCACCAGTGGCTTTTCTTGATGCAGACATCCTCCCCAACAAAACCTACCGCTGCGGATTCCCAGCCCTTCCAGTCGCGAATCAACTGGCGCGCTCCCGGATGCCGAGATGGGTGGGGCGTCTGTCGTGTGCCTGGTGGCGAGGCAGTACTCGGAGCAGCCAGGTGTTAGTGCCGCCTCTAACGACACTGGGGGACACTAACAGATTGGCTGGTCGGATACCTGCTCAACGTAGGACCAGCGCCGCGTTTTCCCACCAAAATTCTCTTTACGCCCCTCTATCGCTACGCCCACGCCCGTCTGGACAGCCATTCCCGCGTGTCGCTCTATCTGAGCCGCGGTTCATGGCTGAAAAGATGGGTTTGCATGCCATCTTGACCTTGAACTATTCGCTGTCAGAAAGTCTATCGAGCTGCTGATACGTCGTTGGCATGTGTCGTCGGCTGCCCATCTGTCTCTGTAGCTACTTCCTGTGGAGCGTTTTGGACATGACGGTTGAGCAACAAGACCGTGTGCACTTGAGACGATATTACACTATTTAAAAATAATTAAAAAACTGAAATAAAACAGGCCGAAAAGTATCGAACGAATTGCAAAGGCTGATTCATGTTGTAAGTACTGTCTAAACCGTTGGCAGGCACATGCTCCTCAAGCCTACCTAGGCATCATGATATCATCCCCAACATCTCATCACCCTGTCTCCGATTCCAGCCACCACCTTCTCTGCAATGGATACCGTTTACTCTAATTCCCAATCTGCTATCCGGAGCATCTAGGAAGCGGACGACGGAGCAACACGCCGCTGCACCATTATCAGGATTCTCGGTGGCAGGGCGTGACTCTAGGACCAGGGTGTGGTGCTAGCACGACCAGGTCCTGGTCTTCAAAATTGTCCTCCTCCCGCGTTGCACCTCCGACTCTTTTCTTCCTCTCGTCTGCCAATTGTTTCTTTATTCTCAGCATTGCTCTGCCCAGACAGACCTCGTGACTGCACCTCCATCGATCAGAGTGCAGTGTTTGACCGCCTCGCTCGTGTACCCTCGAACCGCCTCTTCACCTCGACGAGCTCCAAGCAACCCCTCGTTGGTGTCTCGGAAAGCGTTTTTCCACTGCCTTCACGAGGCTTCAAACACGACTTCTCTTTTTTTTGCCAAAGACAATCCAGCAACACAATCCAGCAACACAATGTCGGTCCACTCCAGCATCATTGGCGGCCTGCCGTCGTCCAAGCTCTTCAGCTTCCCGCCGCACAACCCGGCACCGCCTGTGCCCCCGGCGGCCGTCACCTCCTTCTCCGTTATGCGGCCCTTTAACATTCCCGATGGCCTCTTCCTCGGGGCCCTCGACGCCCGCGTGCCCATCACCATTGCCGCGCTGTACGCCGTCACCGTCAAGCTGCTGAACCGCTACAACCGCGCCAACAACAAGCAGGCCTGGGCCATCTCCAAAACGGCCTCGTTCCGCTTCTTCGTCGTCCTCCACAACATCTTCCTGGCCGTCTTCTCGGCCTGGACCTTTTGGGGCATGCTCGGCGGCATGCGCAAGAGCATCGTCAGCCCATTTGGCCCTGGTGGCCTGGCCGCGACGGCTGACTCGGCGTGCCGCCTTCACGGTGCCCCTGGTCTCGGCCGCTCCGTCTACTTCAACGAGCACCTGAGCCGCTTCGAGAGCTCGGGCCCGGACACGCCCGCCGGTGTCATTGATGCCGCCACCGGCCTGCCCAGCGACACGCAGATGGGCCGCATCTGGAACGAGGGCCTTGCCTACTACGGCTGGATCTTTTACCTGAGCAAGTTTTACGAGGTCCTCGACACCTTTATCATCCTGGCCAAGGGCAAGCCCAGCTCCACGCTGCAGACCTACCACCACGCCGGCGCCATGCTGTGCATGTGGGCGGGCATGCGCTACATGTCGGCGCCCATCTGGGTCTTTGTCCAGTTCAACTCCTTTATTCACGCTCTCATGGTAAGCCTCTCGACCGTTTGCTCCTCGTAACCAGCTAACATGTCCAGTACACCTACTACACCGTGACGGCCTTTCACATCCGCGTCCCCGTCTTCATCAAACGCAGCCTGACCAGCATGCAAATCACGCAGTTCCTCGTCGGCGCCTCGCTTGCCATGTGCCACTCCTTTGTCTACTACTTTGCCCCGGCCGCCGCCTCCACCACGACCTCTGACTCGGCCGCGTCCGTCGCCTCGGTCCGCGCCCTGCTCTTTGGCTCCGGCGCCGACGCCCGCCGCATCAAGACCGTCGTTGACCAGGATGTCTCCTACGTCTCGCAGCCCTGCATCGTCAGCTCGGGCGAGACGTTTGCTATCTGGCTCAACGTCGTCTACCTCGCGCCCCTCACCTACCTCTTTGTCAGCTTCTTCATCGCCAGCTACGTCAAGCGCAGCAACGCCGCCAACAAGTTTGCCGGCAAGGGCGCCGCCGCCCGCCGCCTCAGCAACGTCAACGTGGACGTGGCCCTCGCGGAAAAGGCTGGCTGGGATGCCGCCCGCGGCCTGGAGCGCGAGGTGTACGGCGGCGAGCGCATGGTGCGCAGCGGCGAGAACAGCCCGACCCGCGAGACGGCGGGCCCCCGCACCAGACGTCGGGGTTGAATATCCAGGCAGTGGAATTCAGCAAAAGTCTGTTAGTCGAAAATAGAGACGGCTAAGCGTTGCTATACAATGAAGCCACGAGTACACGGGCTGGGCAAAGCCGGATGTTGAGGCTTATGACATGGCGTAAAATTCTTTTTTCTTGTTGTCTACATCTGTTTACAAAAGTCAACCGCATTCATTGTTCTGATTACAGGGAACGAAGGGACGTTTACTTTCATTCTGTTGCTACTACATCCATATACGAAGCTAGACTGTTGTTTGTTATCATGGCGCTTTGACAGTTTAATATAAAGATGAAAAAATTCTGTTTTTTATAATGGGATTTCGGTTCATTGTGGTGGGAAAAAGCTCAAGGTTATGCTACGGCTACACTGGTGGTCAGAGGAAATACGTTGGCTTCAAGGTGGCATTTCAGACGCAGAATCATTTGGAGATGCATGACGTGGAAGATGGATGTACTTTTTGAAAGCCCATCGCTCTTTCTTGATGTGGCAATGCTCTCTATTGGAGGGGTTCGAATCACTTGCAGATGCACGATATAGTAGTTGGAAATAATATAAAAAAACATTGGCTCTTTCGCACTGTGGCAATACTCTGTTGAGAGTTTCAATTCACTTGCAGATACATGATGTAGCAGATGGAAATAATTATTATACGCCATTGGCTCTTTCGTAGTGGCAATACTCTCTGTTGGAGGTGCTCCTGTTTCAAGCCATCAGGCGAAACTAGTGAAATGCTAAACAACATCTGCAATAAATCAAAGCAATGCAACCAAGACCCAAAGCCCTAAACTCCTCAAGAAACGGCCAAAGCCAAGTTCTTGTTCATGCAACGCAAAGTGAAAGAGTTTGTCTCTTCCACTGTTCAGCGACTGAAACTAGTCTGCTGAAATCTATATTGAAAGGCCCATCTTGGTATTCGCCGTTTGGCTGGGTATCATGTGTCCTTGATGGCTAGCCAGCCAGAGCAGAGACGTGTATATGTAGTATATCGTATATGCAGGGAAATGTAGTAAAGAAAAGACGCCGGGTTTCTTTAGTAAGCAGTCTTGTGGTCTTGTCGTCATTCAAAAGGTGCTCCAGTTCCAGTCACGCGGGACGCTGGCGGCAATGTCCTTGCTGGTGGGCAGGTTGAACTCATTTTCCGGGGCGCCTTTTTTCGCCGCCATGGCCCTCGCCGCGACGCCACGACCGCCCGAGCCGTCAGAGCCCGATGACTGGCTGTTGTTGCGAGAGTGGCGGGCCTTGACCTGCTCGAAGCAGTGGTTGCAGGTACGCGAGGGTGCGGCGCGGGGGTTGAAATTGGCGTCCTGGTCGAGAGGCAGGACCGACGAGGAGTGGGCGTCGCAAAAGATGTTGCCGCACTTACGGCAGTGGTGGCGGCGGTTAAAGTAGCTAAAGGAGCGCTTGCAGAGGGGATCGTCGCAGAGGACCGACTCGGTGTCGGGCTTCCAGTGCGTGCGCGTGGGCGGGCTGGTGACGTCGGGGTACGTCGCCAGGTCCCACTCGCCCTCGAGGCTCTTGGAGCTACTCTCCAGCGTGGAGCGCCGGCTGAGGCGGTGCCCGATGGCGCCAAGCCCCGTGAGGCTGCTCAACAGGTTGGCCGTGTTGGTGCGGCGCAGCGTCATGTCGGAGCTAGAGTCCGAGGACGCACCGGGCGAGCGCGAGAGCATCGGCGGCTGCTGCTGTGGCGGGAACTCGTAGTTGGGGCGCAGGACGGCGGGCATGTAGAGAGGTCGTGCTGCTGCTGTTGCGGCGGTAGTATTGCTGTGCATGTTGTTGCTGCGCGTGCCCGAGTGGCCGCGTGGCGAGGGCGGCGTGGACGCATAATGACCGCTGCTGCTGTTGGCGAGGTCGGTGTTGATCTGGAAGCGAGGGCCTGCGCTGGCAAGGTTGTAGGATTGCGAGCGGGTGTGGACGGGCCGGTGGGAGGGGAGAAAGTGACGAGACTGGTGCTGCTCGCTCGGCAGCGTGGGCATGATCAGTTGAGCGGCCATTGTGTAGCCAGTTTGTTGCCAGAGATTGTGCCAATGAGGTTGCCAGTGATGTTGCCAGTGATGCTGCCAGTGATTGTGCGTTTGCAGTTGTTGGGCTGTTGTACTGGTATGAGACGGTTGCGATGGAGGACGAGGATTAGACAATGTATGCGGAGGAAAGAGATTAAAGAACCAGGCTGCGTGTTCGCTTCCAGGGTCCCCTTGATGTTTCTTTGAGCAGAGGAGGGGTGGTTGGACAGGGTGGGAAGGGATCGTCAGTGACGGTTTGCGGTGGGAAGAATGAAAGAGGGGGCCCCAGTTGGTTAATGTACGTGTTATCAGTAGTGAGATGGCGGCAACCCAGCAGCGCGGAGCTGACTATCGTAGCGCGGCAATTGGCTGACAGGACTGTTTTGAGTGGCAACTGGTGATGGTGGGAGGGGAAATACGGGTGCTCTTTAGTGCATGGAGCGGTGTGCACGACGAACTTGTCTCGTGCGCAGGTTGCAGGATTGATAGACTGTGGTGAAACAGGGAAATAAAAGACAAAGACTGTGATTGTCGTCAATGAGATCGATGTCGGGCGTGGAAACGTTGACAAAGAAGGCCATGGCGCCCTCTCGAGAACACTTGGGGCATCACGATGGGCTGCTACTGGCACCTAGGTACGTACAGGTATACAAGGGGGGGCCGCAGCCACTGTAAGCACTGTAAATTAGGCCTTGGGTCGTGCCACTGCAGTAGCCGCTGCCGGTCCCCGCCGGGCTTTGACGGCAGGTCGCCGGACGGGAGCACGACTCGTGGCCTGCTGCTATTGAGACATTACTCGGAAGACGGCTCAAAAGACGGCAACTAAAAAGAAAAAAAAAACCTGCAATGATGTTATTTCGGGTTTCTTTCATGCTTGATTGCTCGCGTGCTCGCCGCCTTTTCGAGTCTCTGCGACGCTGCGTTACCCCTCTCTACCTAGCGGGCGTCTCTGTCCTTGCCGGATGGTGCTACGGTGCGAATTTACAGTACCGAGTGCTGCCGCCGGTGCAGTGCTGGAGTTGCCTGCCGTCTGTGAGACCTTGACCCTGTAATAGACCCCAGCCATTTCCCACCATTTACAGCCCATCAAATTGCTTTCATTCGCTGCAAAGCAAAGCCTGGACCAACTCGTCCGGAATACTCCGTAGCAAAGCTCCACCCCGGATCTCTCAGACTCTCATTCTCGCAATCTCGTTCTCTCGTCTCCGACTCCCTGTTGCAGCCTGCACGACACTCCGGTCCAGTCTGTCGCTGATGGATCCAAGCCGAGCAGGGCGTTTTGCTGTGCGGTACTTTTCAGATCCAAAGCACTGACCAGGGACCCAGCATGCCGGCCTCCGCCCGTTGAGTTTCGACATGTCGCGTTTGACGCTTTCGTGCGATGCTTCTGCGTTGCCGAATTCTATTCTACCTGTACCGTTCCCTTGAGCATTACGGAACTAGCCCAAAACGCCAAATGCATTCCTTCGCAGCCACAGTTGGCCGGTCGCAGCCATCAAGGGTCCAAAGCCGAGAGCTTGCCGCTAAACCCGACCGGCGCTCTTTTCTCGCTCGGTTTCCCGACACGGCATACTATAGTCTATCATGCCCACGCAGCACACCTCTCGCTGTTTCTTGCTCGGCGGCAAATGCACTGAAACCCTGCTCATCCGCTGAGGTTGCTTGACCCGACCGACCGACCGAGCTGGCTCCACAGACCAAATGTGATGGCGGCCTGGGCGCCACCGTTCTCCGCCCTCTCTGTCAACAGCACGAATCATATTCGTTGTGATGTCAAGCAGCATAATTCCTTCTAAAACACTTGAGCCGTGCCTCATCCAGAAGGTTGCTTCAGATCCAATCTCACCTCGACTCCGCGCGGCTGACATTTGGTCCTCAGGCCTCAAGCATCGTAATTGGCGCCAGCGCGAATCGAGTAGGTCGCTGACGTACAAGCAACTTTTAGCACCAGCCACGCCGCCGCTTCGGGCAGGACATCCGACTTTTAAAAGCAATTGGCAGCTGGACAAGCATTTGGTCCACTGCACTTGTTCAGCAGCAGGTTTGCGACACTCAGTACATTTCGTTCAATTTGATCTGCCATGAAATCTAGGTTGTTCGCCAAGCAGCGGATGTAGAATCCGGTTGGCCAACCGCAGGTCGTTGATGAAAATGATGTAAGAAGATGCCGCTTTAGCAGCTGGCAGTTGGCAGTGGCAGCCATCAGACAATCAGAATGCAGTCCCGACGTGCCGTCACCGCGCTCCGGCCGCATTGACACACCATCTCAAACAGGAAATGTCTTGCACGACCTCCCCGGAGAAACACATCCCTCAAGCAAGGAACAAACTGGACCAAAAGTTCCAGGACCCTGCCGCGACGCCAATAATTAACTGGGCCGTCGCTATTGGCTCCAGACCTTCTAGAACCCTGGGCGCGGGCCTCTCAGCCTCCATTTTCGCCGAGAAGATGGGTTCGGTCGTCGCCCCCATAATAGTCAGGTCCGCCAGACGAGGTTGAAAGCCTCGATTGAGGCTCTGCGGCGTTTTGGAGTTGCAGTTCTTGGCGCCCGGCGACAGGCCTGTTTTGAGCCTCGTGTGGCTGCTGTACGAGACTGACTGACTTGCTTTTGCCACCACCGCGGCATGCTCGGCGCGACGTTGCTGAAGAGCGGAATGATTGTGCGCAGCAATAGCACGAGAGCCGGAGGTGCCGGGCGGCAACGCAAGATCAATCACCTTCGACGACGAACAAGGCCACTCTATCGAAACCTACCAACCGTATCCAGCCAGACCACCAAATGGACTGCCAATACGCCCACTTGTCCTCCACATAATCTGCTCAATGCGGCATCCAGCGCAGCCTTAGCTGAGGAGCCTGCAGTATTGAACGTGACCAGCTATTGCAAGCGAGCACGATGATATGGATGCAGCTCGGGGGATAGTCTCTAGGATTATTGCGTTATTGGGCAACCTGGGTATATTTTGCTCCGTTATCAAGTGGGTTGGAGTACATATGCAGATTAATCTATTCCTCATATATCCTATACAACCTGTCGATACATCTCCACCATGCCATGTATTGGCCGCGTTTGGGCAGCATCCCTCAGCTGACTCGTCTCTCACCTCGACTCATCTCTGCTCTCATCTTGTCTCGTATCGCTCTCATATCTCTCTCCGCCAATCGTCCATGAACGGCACCGCCCGCCTGTCAGTCGTCTATGAGATACTTGCCACCCTCGACACCTTACTGCATGGCCTGATCCCATTCGCCCAACGATAAGCTGTCTGCCGGCCGAAAGTTCAGCCAAGGAACGCAGGGGTCATTTCGGGGTCAGCTGCATGAGATGATTGCAGCGCGACGTAACTGCCGTTTATGTAGCTTTCAGACAGGCGATCGGGCGACGTAATGCTTGAATCAGAGTTCATTGTTGCCTTGGAGCGGCGAGAGCGATGGAAAGATAGGTCCCGAGTCATACCCCAAATGGCCGTATCGCAAGTCTACGACATGACAATAAAATTCGGCCCAGCCTACAACACGAGCTCTACAGAGACTAATTTACTTTTCTTTCAATACGATGTTCGCTGGACCACACAGTTTATAGTTTCTGCCGCCGCGGGCTCTCGCTGTGTTGGTGATTCTTTAAAACAGCCCGACTCAGCGTCGCCGGCGACACAAGCCCTGCCACTCAGGCCTTTATGCGAAGCGTGAGCTCCACGGTGTCATTGATTTGAATGGTCGATAAGTGCTGCATAGACTCGCCTAAGCCGACTTTCCCTCAAGCCGTCGCTGCACTGTGTCCATCAACAGCGGCCGGCCTCGGGCTGATAGCCAGATAGGACACATGAAGCTAAATGAGCGGTCACTGGGCTACGAAAATGAATAAAATGATGTCAATATCAAGACCACGTACTAATATGCGGAGAATACATGATGAGCCCAACACCAGTCAGCTCGGCGTGCAACCTGGGCGCCTGGCGAGACATGGGGAGATGCGGAGGTGTACAAGAGGCGACGCCTGCCAGGTTGATGTTGTGCTACGGTCACACACTGCCGCAGATCAATAGCAAAAAGGTTTTCGCCTAGGGGCTACCAAAATGTAGCACTGAAACGTGTGCCACAAAGATACAGCATCAGAGTAAGCGTGCTTTGAATGCCAGCTGTGATGCGTGAGACGTATTGGACAATGTGAGGCGGCCGATGAGGTCTGAATATGTAGAACCTACCTGATAGTTTTGGATGGACAACTAGCATTGAGCAGTGTCAACACAAATGTCGTTGAGCGCCGAATTTTGTTGCCTTGCGGAAAAGCTCCTGTACGCTCCGGGTGGAGGCCGGCGGAATGCACCGGCACGGAGCATTGACGCGGTCGACCCGGAACAAAATGGCAATATTGTGTGAATGCTCGACCCGGACCATTTAATCTAGCCGATTTTATAGAAGAAGATTAATTATCATTGACTTTCCATGCATCCCGGCTGCGTGTCGCACAGTGACATCATGCGGTCCATCAGCGTCGGCATGGACACGAAGCCAACACGCAAATCATCACCATGTAACCGTGACACTCATCGAGACAATTCATCAATCAAGCCTTTGTATCGAGTCATTATGCAGGGCCTTGACAGCAATCCTCCAGACCGTGCAGTCGGCGCATTTGGGCCGTATTCGGAGCAGGCCACGGCCGCCCACCAATCAGCGCGTGCATAATTGCCCCTCCAGAGCTTCACCTGGAATACCCCACCTCCGTGACTCTCAGGTTTTCCCACCTCTGCGACTATATCGGCCCGAAGGTTCATATTTCGTTTCCTTGATATACCTCTTGTTTTTACGTTTATTTTCGAGTTTGGATACACGCACACTCGCAAGCCGGGAGACACGACAATCCATCGTCTAGACTGCTCGCCCCTCGATCTATCGACTGCCCCGCCACGATGCCGATGTACGCTGTTGACCCACGATGATGCCACGCGATGAGAAGCTCGAATTGCTGACCGTGACCCAGGCTCAAGGAACCGTCGAAAAAATACAAGCCGTTCAAGGTGAGATAGGTTCTGAATGCAGACTGCTTCACCTACTGACTTGGTAGCCTGTGAAATTGGCCAACCGCCAATGGCCGGACAAGACTATTGAAAAGGCCCCTCGATGGCTCTCGTATGTCAACAACGATCAAGCAAGACCTGTTGCTGACGATTAAAGGTCCTGCCTCCGTGACGGCAACCAAAGTCTGCCCGACCCCATGGTAGGTCAGCACCTCGAGCACCTCATCACTGGCTAACACCCCCAGAACGGCGACGAGAAATGGGCCTACTTCAAGATGCTCTGCGACCTCGGCTACAAGGAGATTGAAGTTTCCTTTCCCTCTGCCTCGCAGATTGACTTTGACTTTACCCGTCGCCTCATCGAGACCCCTGGTGCCGTCCCCGACGACGTCTTCCTGCAGGTCCTGTCGCCCTGCCGCCCCGACCTCATCCGCCGCACCGTCGAGTCGGTCCGCGGTGCCAAAAACGCCATCATCCACATCTACCTCGCCACCAGCGCGTGCTTCCGCCAGGTCGTCTTTGGCTACTCCGAGGAGCAGACCCTCGCCCTGGCCACCGAGTGCGCCACCCTCGTCCGCTCCCTGACCAAGGACAACCCCGACGCCGCCGGCACCAACTGGCAGTTTGAGTTTTCGCCCGAGTGCTTCTCCGACACGGATCCCGACTACGCCGTGCGCGTCTGCCAGGCCGTCAAGGCCGCCTGGGGACCCAACAATACCAACGACAAGATCATCTTCAACCTGCCGGCGACTGTCGAGCTCGCGACACCCAACATCTACGCCGATCTGATTGAGTACTTTTGCACGCATATTGGCGACCGCGACAGCGTGTGCGTGTCTCTGCATCCTCACAATGACCGCGGCTGTAGTGTGGCCGCGGCCGAGCTCGGCCAGATGGCGGGTGCCGACCGCGTCGAGGGCTGCCTGTTTGGCAACGGCGAGCGCACCGGCAACGTCGACCTCGTCACCCTCGCCCTGAACCTGTACACGCAAGGCGTCACGCCCAAGATTGACTTTTCCAACCTCAACCCTGTTATCGACATGGTCGAGTCTTGCACAAAGATCCCCGTGCACCAGCGTGCGCCGTACGGCGGCAGCCTCGTCTGCGCCGCCTTTTCCGGAAGCCATCAGGACGCCATCAAAAAGGGCTTCCAGAGCCGCCAGGCCCGCGGCCTGTCCGTCGAGGACCCCTGGGACGCCATGCCCTACCTGCCGCTGGACCCCCAGGACATTGGCCGCAACTACGAGGCCATTATCCGCATCAACTCGCAGTCGGGCAAGGGCGGCAGCGCCTTTATCCTGCAGACCAAGCTGCAGCTCGACCTCCCGCGCAGCTTCCAGATTGCCTTTTCCAACGTTGTCCAGCGCCGCGCCGAGGAGCTGGGCCGCGAGCTCCTGGCCAACGAAATCACCGACCTCTTCGAGTCGACCTACTTTCTCAACGACAACCCCCGCCTCAGCCTCGTCGACTACAGCATCACGCCCGACCGGAGCGAGGGTGCGGCGTCGACCGCCGACGGCAAGACGCCCGACACCAAGAGCGCCATGCGCATCTTTGAGGGCGTCATTGTTCTCGACGGCAAGGAGTACAGACTGCGCGGCAAGGGCAACGGTCCCATCTCCAGCATGGCGGCCGCCCTCAAGGACGTCGGCATCGACTTTGACGTCAACGACTACAAGGAGCACGCCATTGGTGAGGGTCGCAGCGTAAAGGCTGCGTCGTATATCGAGTGCAAGCCCACGGGTATGAAGCAGACCGTGTGGGGTGTCGGCATCCACGAAGACGTGGTGCAAAGCTCTCTCCTGGCCTTGTTGAGTGCTGCCAGCAATGTGAGTAACGGCCTGCATGATTGAATCCAGTCACTAACAAACCAGTTCATGACGAGCCGGCCTACCAGCCCAATTCTGAAGCCCAGAGTGGCACCCATTTCTTAAGTGGGTTAGAAAAGTTGAATGTTTCTAGCAATATAACAATATAATGTACTTGCTTCATCACCGTATCCCATCTAAACAATGAATAAGCAGTAACAATGTTTTCGTTTCCAAATCAGCAATAGCCACTGTGTTCATATCTCGTCTCGGCGTACCAATCTGTTTTACGCGCACAACTGTCTACTCTGCGTGCAATTCCGTCTACTCATCGGCGCGGAGCAGGCTCGTCTCCTCATCCTGTACCTGGGCCGTCTTTTCCACATCCGGCGTCTTCTTCTGCACGCCGACCCAGATCGCCGCGCCAACAATCAGCAAGCTCCCAATGAAGCTCTCCACAGGCGGCGTGGTGCCCCAGACGACCTTTTCAATGACGAGCGCCGTCACAAGCTGCGTGTAAATCATGTTCGTGGCCCTGCCCGCCCGCTCGCGCTGCAGGCCCTCGGTGAGGAGCACCTGCAGCAGAAAGCCCGACAGGCCAATCGACAAGAGGAGCAGCCACTGCGGCGTGCTCTGTGGCGTCTGGAAGCCAATGTCCGGGTGGAGCAGCAGGACGGCGCAGGACAAGACGGTGGAGGTGACGGCAAAGTAGTTTACGCTGACGAGCGAGTGCACGCGCGTGCCGATGACGCGGATCGTGGCGTAGGCGGTGGCGGCGGCAAAGGTGCCGAGCACGGCCAGGACGACGGCAAAGGAGCGCTCGGCGGGCGTGGCGGGCACGGGCTTGAAGATGCCATCGAGGGCGTGGATAGCGGTGTCGTTGCGCGGGTGGTGAAAGGGGAGGTGCGAGAATAGAAAGCTAGGGCGCGCGATGAAGAGCACACCAGTGAGGGCAATGATGCCCGCGATGCCTTCGACAACGGTGAATGGTTCCTATGTGCAGCGTTAGTATTTGTGCTTGAGCGGCGTGCAGCAGGGTTCATACCCGCAGAGCGACCCAGCAGACAAAGCTCGTCAGCGTGGGCACGAGAAACGTAATGACGGTCGAGTCTGCAATGTCCAGAAACGAAAGCGAGTCTGTTCAGGTTAGCACGGATACGTGGCAGGGCAAGTTTGATGACTTGCAATACAGCCCGAAAAGACCAATCGTGCCCGCCGCGCCGCGCAGCACGAGCAGACCGCGGACACCTGGCGGACCGAGCGGAAAGCCGGGCACCTTCTTGTACCACATGTACGCTGAGCCGATGCCGGCCGTGACAATCATGCGGACAAAGATGATTTGCAGCGCGTGGAACTTGGTGTCGAAGCCGGTTTCCAGGAGCCGCGTTGTCATGGCCATCTGTGCTAGTCAGCGAGTGCTGCAATGAGAGGGAAGTGTGAGAAGAGGCAAGCTGTCTTACGATGGAGGCAAAGATTTGGGCGAGAAAGACGAAAAAGAGACCAATGTTGTTTTGATAAAAGGCCTTGGTCCGCTGCCAGAGGGTGGCCTGCTCGTCGGCGGCATTGGTCCCCTGAATCGGCTGCGAGGCGTTGCCATTACTGTGGCCATTAGTCGAGGCTGGACTTTCATCATGATGCGTGACGGCATCGGGCGTCGTCTTGACCGCGCCGTAGGCCATGCCGGATAGATGCTTATTCACGGGGTAGGACAAAAAGTTTTCCCGGATCGGATACGAGGAGGATATGTCTAGCTGGTTGTCTCGACCAGCGAAAGCCAGCAGCAACAGGCATTCGGTCCGTCTGGATCAGAACCGTGCTTATCTCGTAGAGAGAATAAAGGTTGGAGGTTTGTAGAAAGGAAGATGAGGATGGACTGCGAGGTCCTCGGCGGTTGCGTTAGGAAAACGACGCTAATCGTCACCGATCCACCGATGGCGATGGGAGCAGCTATCCAAGCTCCCGCTGCTGGATTGCCACCGACTTGGCTGATAAGAAATAAGAACCCTAGAAACGAATCGATTAAGGCTTTGAGTCCAGGGCTCAAATCAAACGCGTGAGAGGAGATTTTGCCTACGGTGAAAAGGTTGGTGTCCCCGGAGAGACTGCAGGAACGGTCGCACACTTGGAGAATAAATCCACGAGCCATGTCATCTTAATGTGGTATTTCTAGTTGTATGAGAGCATTAATACGTGTGTCGGTAGTGCGTTTGAATAGAGTATTCATATGGTTTCAGTGCTTGTGGGCTCTTCCCTCGCTTTAAACATGTACAGCACCACGTTCCCATCCGCCTCCACGTAGCTCAAGTCGACAAATCCCATGCGCTGATACATTCCAATCGCAACCTCATTGTCTTCTCGCGCAAGTATCGATACCAGACACGACTTGCTCTCTGCTTCGGCCGTCGCAAACGAAAAGGCGAGCGCCTTCTCAAACACTGCCTTGGCAATGCCCTGGCGCCGGGCGTCCTGCGCCGTGTACACGCCGTTGACGGCCCAGTGCAGCAGCGTTGCCGAGTCCTTGTCGCGCTCTTCGGGGACCAGGCCGGCCGCCATGGCAAGCAGCGACGAGGGTTGGCTCCCGCGGACAAGGGTCAGGGAGGAAACAACCATGTGGTCGTGGATGCGGACAGCGACAAAGGTTGTGGCCTCGGACCTTGAAACGCGCTGCCGCCAGAAATCATCATCCTTGGCTACTTCTTTCTCGTACGTGGAACCAAAGACTAAATTTATGAGATTTGTGTCTTCCGGTTTATGTTGCGAGGTGTATAACTCACACTGTGGGTCTGTCTGTAATGCCCGCAGTCGAAACGGCTTGTACTTGGCCAGGTAGAATTCCACGCCAACCTCATCAGGCTTCATCTGCTCAATGGTGTATTCCATGGCGGGTTTGTCTGATGATTACCGCGAGAAGTGCAGAATGCTGGCCAAGATCGTGACGGCGAGGCTGTGAGTCAGCGGGGCTAGCGGCTTTAAACTTTTGGTGGTCATGCGCTCACGCCGCAATTGCATAACTGCCCAGCATGGTATACACATCCCAGACTGGCACCTTTGTGCTCTGTTTCAACGCATTGGCTGTCCTCTGTGCCATGGCCAGCCCGCCGACATCTGCCACCAGACCAAGCACAGTCTGTGCCCACTCGCCGAGGCGCGGGTCGCGAGATGCCTGCACGGCCAGATACAGGGGGAACAAAATGGTATAGGTGCCAAGCTGCTGCATGGGCGAGGCCAAATCCCATGACAAGCTGCCTTGCTTGCTGCGCGTCACCAAGTATTGTGCGAGGCTGTCGCAGATAGCACGGGCCCTTTTCTCAATCGATTCTCGTGTCGAGGCGGCGAGAGTTGTGTCGTCTGTGGAATATCGCTCAATCATTAAGAGCAGGTTGAGCTGGACCGTGCGAATGACGTTGCGGACCTGCGTAAAGTACAAGCTTCCGTAAATATCGTAGGACCCCTCCACAGTCAGCTGCTGCCCAAGAGCATCTTCACCAACGGGAAAACGAGTGGGACACCAGCACAGAGGCAAGGCTTCCTCCATTGCGACCGTCATCCGGTAAAACTCCAAGGCCCGCATCAGAATTTGTTGCAGACACGATATTTTGCCTGCCTGTACATCCGACGTGAAATTGATGATTAGCTCATTTAACGTCGTTAGCGCCCACTTGGGGTCTTTTTCGACTTTAAAGTAGCGGCTTAGGTCCATCCGCAAGCGCTCCATCTCATCCGGTATCCGCATGCCAGCAATGGCACAGCTGATGACGAGTGTTGTGTACAAACGCTGCGTCAGGCGGCGACCGACGTACGTCTGCAGATTGCTCTCACCTCGCGCACGTATTAACGAAATGGCGCCGTTCATGTGCTTCATCCGGGATGCCGCCGAGGCGCGCTTGCGGCTGACGAGCTTCTCGTAGAGATCGAGCAGCAGAATCGACTGCAGCGTGTCGTCCGCCAACGAGGCTGCGGGGTCAGCCAGAGCAGCGTTGAAGAGATGCAGCGCGGCGACATAGCGCTTTGTCGCAAGCTTCATTATGTCTCTTGGTGGCGTAAACTGGCGGAGGGCGAAAAAGGCCAGGCTGGCGGCGTCGACGCTCGCGACTAAATTGTCGGGTGGGTTTGTTGTTTGGTACAGGATGCCAAGAGCATCATAGCTCCTCGCGAGACCAAACACAAAATTGGCAAAGAAATCCTGCTTGGCGAATACATCCCAACCGAGATGTACGGTCTGAAGGAAGATGGCGTCACTCCCCAGCTTGACCTCGCGGTAGGCGGGCTGTGCATGGCGCTGCACAGTCTGGACCTTGAGCCTGACTAATTGCGTCTGGTCACGAAAGCGAAGCTCCTCTTGTGTGCGGTATCCGAGACAGGCAATCCCAGCCCGAGAACACTGTCCGCAGCCATCGGGGCGGAGATCGCACTAGGATCATCGTCAATTGAGGCACAGCTTGGGTGAATGTGCGACGTACGCGTAGCTTGCGCTTCCTACATGGAAGGCAGTCACGGGAAGGGCGTCCCCGATTGACCATCTGGGCCTAGCTCAGTCTGTACCTGTTCCTGATGAGAACAGGAAGCTTGATGCATCATGGAGTCGGAACATGACGAGTTGTAGACGCGCCGTTTGATACGGAGTTAGCTTCATCAAACATTGTCCATGTCCGAGTGTGGAGAGTCGGTGCTTGAGACGCTAGATCTATTCAGGCTAGCGTTCCGGAGGTGGGGAGCCTACGGGGCAGATTACAGGGCCTTTGCCCGCTGCGATCACTGAACCTGGCCCAGAAGGGTTAGCGATCCGGAGCTCCACTCTGCCGTTGCATGACAGCCAGCGTTGAGATAATGACAGGAGTATCTCGGACTGCTGCATTTAAAGTCGGATTTAATGTTAAATTCGTCAATTATTATGTGGGTAAGCTGTTGATTATAAAGTGTCCGAGGTACGGGGTGTTGGAGCTACGCACAATATATAAGTTCGTCGTCGTCACAAAAAGATACTCCAACCTGAGTCAATCTTCATCTCATACACTCACACTTCCAAATTCACATTCATAAACTCATAAAAATTCCAAAAGCCAAAATGAGCTTCCCTTACAAGTCTGTACTCCTCGTTGGTGCCACTTCTGGTATCGGCGCCGGTCTCGCCGACAAGCTTGTCCAAGAGGGTGCCAAAGTCATTGCTGTTGGTCGTCGACAGGACAGACTCGACGCCTTTGTCCAGAAGCACGGCTCTACAAAGGCTGGAGCTATCAAATACGACGTTACCGATAGAACAGGCCTCGACGCTTTTGTTCAACGGTACCACACCCAAGCACCTCACCCTTCGTTAGTACTGACAAATTGCCAGAGTGGTCAAGGACAACCCCAACCTGGACTGTGTTCTGCTCAACTCAGGCATGCAGCAAATGATTCATCTCTCCAAGCCGGCCGAGGTCAAAATCGATGCGTTCCACCACGAAATCAACACCAACTTCACCTCCGTCGTCAACCTGGCCCTCAAGTTCAGCGCCGTGCTCCTCGAGAAGCAGACGCCTACTGCGCTCATCGTGACCGGCACCCACCTGTCCATCGTACCGGCAGTGGCAATGCCCGCGTACTCGTGTTCCAAAGCGGCGCTGCATGCTTTTATGGACTGCCTTCGCCGCCAGAATCAGGGCAAAAGCTGCAAGTTCATCGAAATCAGCGCCCCAGCTGTTCAAAGTAGGCTGCACCCTCCACTATTTGAACTGACGCTGACCTCCACAGCCGAGCTCCACGACTACATGGGCGAGCACGGCCGTTCCTTTGGCATGCCGCTTGCCGAATTTGTGAACCAAGTCTACCCCCAGCTGCAGAGATCCGAGGAACACACCTCCATCAGCATCCCGGTTGGTGTTTCTGAGGAAGACTACAAGAGCTTTGTCGGCACCAGACAAAGGATGTTTGACCAGCTCTCAGACCTCGTCATGGCACGCATGCAGCTTTGATTCAAGCGATACAGTGTCTCTTGAAATTTGTACATTAATCATGCTTCGTGAACAAGATAATATCTATGCAAGCCCAAACTCCTCTCGCACAGCCTTGCCTAGGCGCTCGATGCCTGGTGCCAGTTCCGGTTCCGTAGCAGCAGCAAATGTGACACGCAAAGCAGCCTCGCTGACCTGCGTGGGATCGGCCAGGAACCAGCTTCCCCGGCTGATCAAGACGCCATTATCCCTCGACTTTTCATACAGCGCACCCTCAATCTCCATCTGAAATTCCTTGGTCGGCTCACCGCCAGGCGCCCTAGGATGCTTGGTTACATCCACACTGATCCAGACAAACATGCCCGAATCAGGCACCTTCCACGAGCAGACATCTTTCGGCACATGCTTCTCGCAAGCCTCGAGCATCATGTTGAGACGGTTGGTGTAGACGTGTGACAAGTGCGCCAGCCATCGGACGAAGCCGGTATGGCCCCAGGTCTGGTCGAGAAGCTTGTACATCATGACCTGCGACGGCCCGCTGGGTGACATGACGCTGACTTCGGAGTAGGCCTCGAATAGATCGACAACCTGGGTGCAGGCCGTCAGCCAGCCGAGGCGCAGACCTGGCGACAGAATCTTGGAGGTGGAGTCGAGACGAATTACGCGACCTGACACGTCCATGGAGAGATATGACGGAGGCAGTCTGTTGACATAGTCTTGCAAGGCTTCTTTGCTGCCAATCTCTTGCTTGGAGGATTTACCCAGCTGTAGGAAAAAGTAGGGGTCGTCTTCCACGATGATTAGGTCATGCTTCTCGGCCACCTTGTAAATCTCCTTGCGTCGGTCAACGCTCTGCGTCACACTGGTTGGGTTCTGGCCGGTAGGAATCGTGTACAAGACGTACGGCTTGTGGGCTTTGGAGGCATCCCAATTCTCCAGTGTGCTATCCAGTGCCTTGGCGTCCAGGCCAAATTCATCCATGCCAATCGGTATCGTGTTGATTCTTTGCGCGCGAGCTCCGACAATGGTGCCTGTGTACGAGTACTTTTCCACCAAAATATTGTCACCGGGATTGCACAAAATGCGAAAGACCATTTCGAGACCCGAAGTGGTTCCGCAGGTTAAGCTAGTCTTCCAATCCTCGTACGGCGGGTTGTGCATCATCTCGACGTGCTCCGTGATGAAGCGTACCGACTGCGGCGATCCGGCGGGAAAGCCATAGTTGAGCGCTGCCGCCAAGTTGTACGCACTCTCGCCCTTGGAGCAGGTGATGGCGGTTGTGGACTTGTTCTCCTTGGCCGAAGCATCGTCGACCACATTGACGGTGAGAGACTCGTACGGGTAAAATTGCGGTGACGGACGTGCCGTGCCCAAGGTAATCATGTCCATGTTCTTGCCGCGGTTGGCCGTCTTGAGGGGAGACGACCCCTGCGAACGGCTGTCAATACTGAGGCGGTGATCCCACTGCTTCGCCTGGGACTTGCCCTGTCCGGCATTTTTTGATTTGAAAAACGCTGATGTGGTGTAGGCAGCGCTGTCCGTAGGAAGAGGGTCTGCCTGAAGGCGCAGCGTCTCAAACTGGGCAATTTGTTCTGCGAGTGACGCCATGATGAAGAAGCTGGGATTGCGTATACTTCAGTGTCACAAGCTTGCAAGGTAACTGAAAGCAAGCGAAAAGTCTCCGCATTGAGTGCTGGTGATACTTATACGCAGGGTCGGAACCGGCGTAAGAATAACGAGTCGGAGTAGTCGGCGTAGCTAGCAGGCGGCCATTATCGGCACCCTCCAACAAACGCTTAGTGCCGCTCTAGCGCTGTGCGATGCACCCCGCCAGCAAGCTATAGACCCCACCATGCTAGACTACGCCGAAGCCGGTCCTACAAGCCGTGCAGGCAAATGCGGAGTAACCGGCGATTATATATTCAATACTCTCTCTCGATAATCAGAAAAGAATCACATCAATCTCAAGTATTGCAAAATGCCCGGAACAATGAAGCTCGCCACGTATCTGTTCAAGCGTCTGCAGCAGCTCGGCGTCGACTCCGTTCACGGCGTCCCGGGCGACTTCAACCTTACCCTGCTTGACTATGTCGAACCAGCCGGCTTGCGATGGGTTGGGAGCGCCAATGAGCTCAACGCGGGATATGCGGCAGACGGGTATTCCAGAATCAAGGGAATTGGCGCCATTGTCACAACATTTGGTGTCGGCGAGCTGTCCGCCATCAACGCCATTGCTGGTGCGTTTGCAGAGAGGGCGCCTGTCGTGCACATTGTTGGTGTTCCCAGCAGACCAATGCAGGATGACCGTATCCTCGTTCACCACACTATGAAGGATGGAGATTTCACGCGATTTGGGCAGGCACAGGCCCTCTTTACCGTGGCCCAGGCTCGTCTCTGGGACCCCAGAACAAGCGCCGAGCAGATTGACGAAGCTTTGAGACAATGCCTGCACCACAGCCGCCCCGTCTACATCGAAGTGCCCGTCGACATGGTGCATGCGCAGGTTTCGGAAGAAAGACTGGCGCAGCCCCTGCAGCTGATTTCTCCTGAGCCCACCAGGAACCAGGATCGCCTGATTGGCAAAGTTCTCGACAAGATCCATTCGGCCAAACAGCCCGTCATTCTTCTCGATGGCGAGAGCAGAAGCATTGGCATTGTCCAGGATGTGCAGGAATTCTCAAAGACCACCGGTTGGCCCACCTTCGTCACTGGTTTCGCCAAGGGTTTGTTGGACGAGACGGAGCTGAATTTCCATGGTATTTACAAGGCAAAGTTTGGCGAGGCGGCTGCGGAGACGTTCTTCAAAGAGGCCGACTTGATTCTCTGCTTCGGTCCCCATTTCAGCACCACCAATTCGTACGGAAACGCTGCTCTTCCCAACGCAGCCACCACCATCTCCTTCAGCCACAACGAGACTGTATTCCAAGGTGAGCTGCTTCGCGACACGCCAGCAAAATTTCTCGTCCCCAAGATTTTCCAAGGCGTGGATGCAGCCAAAGCCAAGAGCGTCTACACCACGTACCCGGATCTTCCAAGAGATTCTCTCCTCCCGTTTTCAGAAGTTCATGCCGATGCTCCTCTAGCGCAAGACCGCTTGTGGAATGTGGTTGGCAACTTTCTTCGCCCAGGCGACATTCTCATGGGCGAAACCGGTACATCTAGCTATGGATCGCGCATCGTGCCGCTGCCAAAGCACTCTCGTTACTTTACCCACGTAACGTGGCTGTCCATCGGTTACATGCTGCCGGCCGCCCAAGGTGCGGCCATGGCCACCGAGGAATTAATTAAGGCTTCCAAGTTCCACCAGGATGTCAAGGAATCGCGAACCATCCTCTTCATTGGAGACGGAAGTTTCCAGATGACAACACAGGAGCTGGCGACCATTATCAGACACAATCTCAACGTTATTGTTGTGCTCGTCAACAACGATGGATACACGGTAGAGCGCTGCATTCATGGCAAGGATGAGACGTACAATGGCATTACGCCCTGGGACTACCTCAAAGCACCTGCGCTTTTCGGTGCTGGCGACGCTTACACAGCCACTGCCAGAACGTACGGCGAGCTTGAAAAGGTCTTCAACGACGAAAAGCTCAAGAATGGCCAGGGTTTGCGCATGGTAGAGATTTTCCTAGATCGCGACGACGCACCCAAGGGTCCTCTGTTTGACTACATGGAGGTTCAAAAGGCGGGCAATGGCATTCTCGTTGAAAAGGAAGAGCTGGCTTAAACATTCACCCACATAATGGCTTGTACGATTCAACCGCCATGTACAAAGATGAGCATACTTGAGAAATAATTAAAAAAATAAAACATCATAAAATGTATTCTGTGCTCTGTCGCGACTTTTCCCAACATTTTGATGTAACTGCTGAGTCATCCCTCTACTGCTGTGAGACGGCTTGAACGCTCCACCGACTACTCCGACGGGCGCATTTCTTTTACTAACATCAAATCGCCCGCCGTGCCAATGACTGTAAAAGCATCGCCATGCCGGCCACTCGTAAGAAATTCGCAGCATGCGACCCGTGCAGGGCAGCTAAGGTGGCCTGCGACCACGCGCGGCCGGTGTGCATCCGGTGCCAGAACCAATCGCGGCAGGCCGAGTGCGTCTACCGCGCCTCGCCGTTCAAGAAGACGAAGCGCGCTCCGGAGAAGACGACTACTCCGGTGACGCCCGGACTGATGAGGTATGGGTGCCAGACCCTCTGCAATGACATGCTCCTGTCTCGGGGCCGACGCTCAATCATGCAACATGTAGACTGACGTGAGCAGCCACACACCGAGCAGACAGCATAGCTTCACTGCCAGTGGCAGAACGCCCGTCCTGGCAAGTGGTGGCAGCGGTGATGCTGTTGCCCCCAAGCAGCCGCATCGATATCCGAACCCCGGCTACCTGGGCTCATTTAGCTCCACTACCTTGTTTGGAAACCTGCCAGACATGCGTGACCCCGTGCTGGACCCCGAAGGCGTCAGCGGCAGCGGCGTTGGCTCGGACAATCCCGTCCGCGAGGCCAATGTCACGCGCGGCGCGGGCCTGATCAAGCAGATTGAGGCCACCGTCTCCATCGAGTCGTGCTGCCACCTGATCCTGGCCTGGACGGCCCGCGGCTCCAGCCTCCCGCTGGCGGGTCCCTTTCTGGAGCACTGCATTGCGACGATGCGCCAGCTGTTCCCTAACCAGGGCAACACGGCCGTCGCGAGCGCAGAGCTGTCGCGGAGCCTCTTCCACAACACCAGCCGCCCCATTGATATGGCGACCAGCACGACGCTGCACGACTTTCAAGCGCAGTTTGGCCAGCAGAAGTGCCGGTGGGAGACGCTCGGCTTCTTCTTCACGGCGGCGTCGAGGGCGGCGATTGAAATGTCCAAGTTTGAGTCGGCGCGGGAGTATCGGGACCTGCAGCGGCTGGGTATGAACTTGTCGGATCTGAGTCTCGACATTGCCCTGTCGCTGGATTGTCTCAACGACTTGCAGCTTGTTCTGCAGTACGAAAACTGGATTCTTCATTCGTTTGTGGATGGCGACCAGAGTATGTGTCCTTGCTGTCATGAGTAATACCCGCTAACACGGAGAAGGCTATCACTCATGGAAGCGGCTGGGCGATGTCATCAGCTCCATATATGCGCTTGGTCTGCACCAACAGACAAACAATGACCACAATAGCTTCCCGCCGTTTTTGCTCGAGCTCCGGCGGCTCACCTTTGCCCTCACTTACTCTGCCGACAAGAACGTGTCCCTGTTTTTAGGGCGGCCGCCGCGGATACACCTCAAGTACTGCAAGCTCATCCTTCCACGCAGTGATGGGCGTGTCGTCGAGCCGTGGAAGACGACCTGGCTGCAGGACATGCCGTTTGACTACGTTGCCGACATTCGCTGGGGTGCTTTGTGCGGCATCCTAAAAGAAGACATCATGGAGCTCTTTAGCCTTGAAGGCGTCAACGACGGCCACCCCAAAGTTCGGTATGACAGAAGCTACGAACCTGTGTGATCACCTTTTTTGCTAATTATGCACAGAGAAATACACGACAAAGCTACCGCGCAGTGGCAGGCCCTGCCGCCGCACTTTCGCCTCGAGAGCTCACTGAAGCAGTGCAACCAGGCGCCTGTGGTGCGCGACTTTATCCTCAACGCGCGCCTCAACCAGCTGCACATTCTCTTCCTGCTGCGCATGGCCGTCACTCGGTCGCACCCCGAATCTGACGCGGAGCTCGTTTCTACTGCAGCCGAGATTCTCACGCTCATCGTCGAGGCGCTCATGCAAAAGGACTACCTCGTAAACTCCGGCACCTCGCTCGTGTGGAAGGTGGCCTACTACGGGCTGTCGGCCGCGGGCGTCATCTGCCTGTGGCTGCTGAACCAGTCGTCCAAGACGCAGCCGCACCCCAACGTCGACACGTCCAAGGTCTTTCAGAGCCTGAGCGTGCTCGTCGTCGAGATGGAGACGGGTGTGCTCATCGAAACTGACGACCCCAACTACAAGCTCCTCGTCGATGCCTCCAAGACCATGGGCTGCCTGCTCTCGCGCCTCATCCTCGGCCGCTTTACCCCGCCGCAGAGCGGAGAGGCTGCGAGCGGCGGCGGCGTGGCGGGTGGTGGCGGTGGTGGTGTCGTGGCCCGGTCGCCCACGTCGGCGGCTATGCTCGAGACGCAAGAGGTGGCGGCCAACGGCGGCTGGAACGCCTGGGACGGTCACACCCTGCACGACTTTGAGTCGGATTTCTGGCTGAATCTGGCCGAGCACCCTTTTCTGGCGGGAGGCGGCGGTAATGACTTGTAAAGACTACCACATTGTCACATGTGTAATCAAACATGTGCCATGGTATAAAAAGTACGGGAAAATGTACATAATAATTTCAGTGTATATATTACTCGAAGTGGGGTTTAGCGCGCAAATGTTCATGTATTACGCCACAGAGCGTCAAACGACGCTTAGTCTTGTTCACTAGAGCGTGTCACATCCAACGCTCAAGATGTTTAGTAAAATGGCATCAACTCCCTAGTCCATCTCCCACCGCCCAATCTTGCCCCCGTCCTTGAGCACCACCCGCAGCCCATCCACCACCATGCCCTTGTCCACCGCCTTGCACATGTCGTACACGGTCAGCGCGGCCGTCGACGCCGCCATCAGCGCCTCCATCTCGACGCCCGTCTTGCCGTCGCACTCGACCGTCGCGTGCACCTCGACGCTGCTGTCCCCCAGCACCAGGTCCACGCTGACGCGCGACACGGGGATCGGGTGGCACAGCGGGATGAGGTCCGGCGTGCGCTTGGCGGCCATGATGCCGGCGACGCGGGCGACGCCGAGCGCGTCGCCCTTTTTCAGCTGGTTGGCGCAGATGAGCCGCGGTGCGACGGCGCTGGAGAAGCGCACGGTGCAGGCGGCTGTGGCGATGCGTGCGGTGACGGCCTTGCTGGCAATGGAGACCATATGTGCGGCGCCCGTCTCAGAGACGTGTGTGAGCTTGGCAGGCTCAGCATCGTCGTCTTTGCTCTGTCGTCGTGGCGTGAAAGAAAATAGGCGCTGCTGGTGGCTGTGTGAGAATGGATGCTGGGTGCTGAAGAGCCGTATTCTGCGAGGCATGACGCCATGTAGGGTTGGTGCAACAGGATCTGTACAGTTGCGTCTCAGCCCCGGAATAGATATATACAAGAATATGCAGTGCGAATGTAGAGCAGCACCAGAAGTCGCGATGCGCCGATGCAAAACACTATTGGAAATGCCGTGGTCATAGAATGCAGCAATGCACAAGGTTGGGGCAAGCATTCGTTACCCACCTATCAAAATCATGGGCCGGTTCTTCATGTGCTCGAGCTCACCGATTCCTGCATGCTTGGCCTTTTTGCGCTTGACAGCCATGCCAATGACATCCAGCAGCTCGGCCTCATTCGGCGCCATGCCGAGCGGCGTGTCAGATGACGCCAAGCCCTGTTGGCGCTCCATTTCGATTTGCTTCATGGCCTCGTAGGCCGCTTCGTCAATGGGCTCACCGGCGTTGGATTGGCGAAGGATGTCACGCAGCGACACCTCGGCGTTGCCAAAGAGGCAGACCTTGAGGTTGCCGTCGCCGGTGATGCGCAGACGGTTGCAGGTGCCGCAAAAGTTGTGCGTCATGCTCGTGATGAAGCCGATGCGGCCCGCGAAGCCCGGGACGTGCCAGGTCTTGCTGGTGTCGTTTTTGTGGTCCTGGACCTTCTGCAGAGTAGGGTACTTGACGCGAATCATGCCGAGCATCTCATCATAGCTGAGCATTTTGCGCTTGTTCCACTTATTGCCATCAAAGGGCATGTACTCGATGAAGCGAATCTCAATATCCTTGTCCCGGGTGAGGTCGACAAACGGGAGCACTTCACGATCGTTGACACCGCGCATCACGACGCAATTAATCTTGAGGCGGATGCCCGCGCCCGCGCGGTTCATCTCCAGCACACGGTCGATGCTACGCTGCACGGCGTCGAAACCCTTCCGCCGCGTCATGATCTGAAACTGCCACGGATCCAGCGTGTCGAGGCTCATGTTGATGCCGGTGAGACCCGCCTCAACCATGCTGTCGAGCTTGCGGTGCAGCGAGATGCCGTTGGTGGTCAGGCACAGCTCCTTGAGCCCGTGGGACCGCAGCGCGCCAATTTGCTGCATCAGCTGCACGATGTCGCGGCGCACCGTTGGTTCGCCGCCCGTCAGACGGATCTTGGTGACGCCCTGCGAGACGAATACAGACGAGAGCATGACAATCTCTGGCGTGGTGAGCAGCTCGCGGCTCGGCGAGAGCGGTACGCCTTCCTCGGGCATGCAGTACACGCAGCGTAGGTTGCAGCGCTCTGTAACGGATATGCGCAGGTAGTCATGCTGCCGGTGGAAGGTGTCTGTGAGAAAGTCGGAAAACGGCTTCGCATCCTGAAGCCGCCAGCGACGCGCCGAGGTCTCATGTGTAGTTGGGTCAGAAGTGTCTCGGGGCTGATTCTGCGGCGCTACAGCGGTGGCGAGTCGTCTTGTACTCAGACAGACAGGTCCTGTGGCTTTGAATGTGTTGGACGGAAGCAAGCGAGCCTTGATGTATGATGCCCGCTTGGGCAGCTGTCGTAGACAGTGCATGGCCGTGAGCGACAGTGGCTGACGAGCTTGCAGTCTTGATGCTTGCGATGATGATCTACAAGAAAGGACTCATGCTGCAGTAGCCCCGGGTAAGCACTGATATGCAGTCTGAAGAGTTATAAAGATGTCGTTGAGATAAATTGGCTGTCAAAGTACAATCACGACAAGGCTAGAGCTGTTTGCCACTGACGATAAGGCGCGGGCACGATTACTCAGCGTCAACAGCTGAAATTATAGTGGTTCGCAGCGCTGTTAGCGGGTGCCACAACGGTAAACCGGCGACCTCCGTCAACGGCTGGCGGATATTCGGATGGCATGGCTAATGTCATCGCTGTCATGGGTTTATCTTGGAATTGTGGCTAGGACTCGGGCGGCTAACAGCCAGCGACTTTTGTTTAGTTATTGAGTGATATCCGGCGTACCATTGGCAAAGTTGTGCGGTATGGTTGGCCAATGACAGCACTTGACAGTATATATGCAGAAACTTGGATTGATTCACACAAAGCAACACATTTCTATTTACAAATGACTGAACATTTATTGATCAAGTGGTCCCTGACTTACTGTGCATGTGCATGCAAATCTGCGGTCCAGGGTAAGCGCTATTAGTAGGGCTTGGCGCACAAAACACCAAGGAAGAAACACGACACTGGCCAGCCACACATCTCAAAACGACTCAAACCACGCGTTTTATGTCTTGGTATATTTCGTGAAATCCCAAGAATCGTTTCTAGACTTCCCGCCTACCTATAAGCCCCTGCGAATCCGTCCCCGCTAGCGACATCTTCTTAAACGCAAATATCTCCGCCTCGTCTCCATCGTCAAGTAAAGACCCACGGCAAGATGGCCGAGTATGGTTATGGCGCCAGGTTAAGGTCACCTTAACACCTCAATTCCTGGTGGAGCAATCCTCCTGGGTTCAAATCCCAGTCTTGTCATATCTTTTTGCCCTTTCCGTTTCTTTTCTCCTATTCCACACGCACACCCTTTTCTACCACTTTGTGTTGCGCCGTTTTGTGAACCGGCAAGATGGCCGAGTATGGTTATGGCGCCAGGTTAAGGTCACCTTAACACCTCAATTTCCTGGTGGAGCAATCCTCCTGGGTTCAAATCCCAGTCTTGTCATTGATTGTCTTTTTGTTAGTTTCTTCTTTTACGTCTCTCATCACTCGTTGCTTTCTTATACGACTTTGGCTCCTCCACTATCCAACACCACGGCAAGATGGCCGAGCATGGTTCATGGCGCTACGTTCAGGGCAATTACCTCATTCGTAGTGGAGCAATCCTCCTGGGTTCAAATCCCAGTCTTGTCATTGATTATCTTTTTGTATTGTTTCCATTTTGCTATTGTCCTGTTTGTGTCGTGCTTGGTTAACGGCGCTCACCTTTCCCCTTTTGGGGAACCAACCGAGATTGACAGCGGACCAACGAGAGCAAAAATTTTGCTCATGTATGTATTGTTCGGTTTTGCAGCCTGTTGTATATGCCAATCTGTATCTATCTGGTAGAGTTCGTCCGAAACGCCAAAATATAAAACAATGACCAGTGCGCCTGCTTCAACGAACGCATACCATGGAAAGAAATAAGCAATCGACATACTCTGTGTTTCTGGTCCCGCGCTGATCGATATATAGGCTTCGCTTAGCCAATACCTCCTCAGCCGATATTTTCGTCGGCTTGCTTGCCCGCAACATCGACATCATCGATTCGACTGACTTGCCACCGCTGTGGCATGGCTTGCATACCTGGCCACAGATCGGTCGGCAGGTATTCGCCCACATCTTGCCGAAAGGCTTCTCGCGAGGCTCTGTCCGCCGCCAAGAGCTTATCCACATTGTCTTGCGCCGTGCGCCAAACGTTTTGCACACGGTCTTCAACAACTCTCCGGCGCTCGACTTCCAACATGAGTGTGTTGTATGCACTCGCGTAGCCGTCGTAAAAGCCCCTCATCTGCTTCATCTCTGCCAGCCTGTCATATACAGTCTCTTTCTCTAGATCCCACCGTGTCTTAAAGTCTTGTTCTGCAGCGAGGTAATCATGCAGACGGTCACCGATGCTTCCAAGTATCGTAAACGCCTCGAGCATCGAGAGATATGACTTTTCAGCCTCGGCATTTCGCTGTTCCAGAACTTTGTAGTCTTGTTCCATGCCGGCAAGACGTTCTTGAATTTCTTGAACAACATCGCTGACCTCGCCTGCATCCTGCACCACAACGCGAAGCATTTCTGCTCTGTCGCTTTCCGTGGTTGGTTCCAGGTCGGATGTGTTGGATTCCTGCTCGGCAATAACGCCCGATATGGACACGCCGTCACTGCCCTGAGTCTGATTCACCTCGGCAGCTCGACGGCGAGCTAGAGCTGCGCCGCCTTCTGTTGTCCGGATTGCCGTGACACACATGTCAAAGTGTGTGGTCAGGGACGTCAGAAGTTGCGCCATCACGGTCGAATTCTCAACGAGACCCATGACAATGTCCATCGTCCATGCTTGTGCCGCCTGTTCCTCGTCATCCGATTCCTGTGTTTGCGATTCGACGATAATCTTCTTGAGCTCGCGAATGTCGTTGTCGAAGCGGAGGAGGTCGCCATCAAAAGACTGTTGAATGCCCTGCCGATCGTTAGCCATGGCCCAATTCTCGACTTGTGCTACATACCTGGAATTCTTCTATGCTCTTCTTCATCGCGTCTCTCATCCTGTTGACGCTGTCTTCATCAACAAAGTCCAGTAAATTCTTTCGTTGCTCGTTTTTCGGGCGAAGGAGGCTGTTGACCTGCGTTGACCGGAGAAATTCTATTGTTCGGCCGAGCTGGCCATCAACACCATCCATGTCCTTGACAAGGCTTCTGAAATCTCTCTTTCCCCAGTCGTAGGTTGCTTGGAGGCTGCGACGCACCTTGACCAATATGGCAGCCTGGTCAAGAGTAGATCCGCGCAGGAAGCCAGCCTGGGCGCTCAGCAGAGCAGCCTCTCCCTGCGCATTTCTGGCTGATGTAGCTATTTCATTTGCCCGCAAAACATGGTTCATTGATGACAGTGATCGTTTCGCGGCTAGCAAGTGAGTGACCAGCGTTTCGAGGGAAATGTTGGATGCTGTAGCTCGTTCGGCCGATCGTTTGAGCGACCCAGCGGAGGAGCCTGGGCTGCGTCGAGTCGAGGCCGCCGGGGACGCCATTTGCGTATACTAGAATGTAGCAATGGACTGGAAAGTATGTGCGCAGCGCACAAGGCTACATGATAGCAGCGCCGTGAGTGCTGATGTTGGATGAAAAGGCATCGAGGTCGATAAGTTGCATGCAGCGCGATAAGGTTGGCTCGTAGCGTCATCGGCCAGGTACCTGCTGCTAGCGTTTGCGCCCGCTGCTCACACGGGCGCTACCAATGATGGCCCGTCATCGGAGGCTCAGCATGCACGCCATCACTGGAACGACGAGCGATGAAGGCATACTGGCACGACGGTCATGATGGACTCAAGCGGCGGCTGTTTTTGGGCGAGGCTTCTCCTTGGCGCCTTCCTGTCAGGAGTCTAAAGGCGCCATCAACTCACATTGTTCTCCATGCACAAGACTTATCCTTCAACACCCCTTCTGGCCGCGGTACACATTCTTTTAATTTTTGTTGCCTATTGGCATACTATAATATTTCTTTACTTGGTACGAAATACCTACCATGGAAACATCACCAAAGCGCGAAGAAATTCCGCATGAGCAACCCGCCGATGCGCCAGCCGATGCCACAGACGACGCCCAGTCAACTCGCAGCCAAGCTCAAGACGAGCCTCGAGTAATCGTCGAAAGCCAACCAGGAATCGATGGCCCAACTCCAGAGGAACCGCCCACACCATCATACACGTTCGACATCCAGCTAGCACTCGCCGCCACCAGCTCTTTTTTTCCCATCACAGATGAGGAGGAAGATTTGTATAGCGATGACCGAGCGAGCACCGAGGCAGTTCCAGAATCAAGCCGAGTGAGACCCTCCTCAGACAAGGTGGTCTTTCAACCGCCTCCCCAGCCGCGGCCCTTTAGGGAGCCCGTTTGGCGCGATAGGGTCAACGACTCCCGTCGAAAATCTACAGGCGGTTTGCGAGAGCAGATTTTTGTCAAGAATGCTGACTAGGATGAGTACTTGGATATTTGGGAAGAGCGTGCCAAGCTTGGTCGGGGACGCTCCCTCGGCGATGTGCCTATCGACTTCAATCGTCCTCATCATCGGCACTTTGCTGGCATACGTATCAAACCGGACGACAATGACAGCCGGCCATCTTGGAAAGGCACTGTCGGATCTTCAAAAGGCGTTTTGGGCCCGGAAAGAGGCGCCATCCGATCCTTGAGACGCGCTAGCACGTCTTTGAGCGACATTTCCGAGACGTCGACAAGACCAGCAGGACCAGATCGCAGGCTCTCCCAGCATGATGGATCGAGCTACCCGCCGAAGATTGATTAGAAATCTGCGACCAACAAGGATACTCCGGGGCACAGTGCTCCGGTAAGCGAACTGCCTGCCAGTGCGCAAATTGAGAGAGTAAGAATACTTGCAGTTACTGGTTGCATGAGCCGGCGCTAATGGAAGGATAGCAACATAGTAAATCAGATTCTCAATGTATAGAATCGAGTTCTGCCGAGGAACGACCAGCTTTCTTTCGCCTGGTAGCATCCGGCAGCCGACGAGTTATACAACGTCTATTTCGGATCAGCAGCGTAAGTTCCGGGCGGCCCGTTTCACCGGTCGACGAGGACATCGATTACGACTCGGCAGAATACAAGGAACAGCAGCGCGAGAGATTGCGCGCAGTTCCTGGAGTCGAATCGTCTCGCGAGCCCAGGATTCCCGAGCTGCAAGGAGTGCGCCCAGCTGCCATACTATACAATAACCGGGCCCAAACGCAAGAATACAAGAATGCCAAAAAAGCACACTCACCACCGCCTCGTAGCAAACCCACTCGGAAATCCCTTCTTGCCTCAGTTTTCGAGTCCGCAAAGTCACTTGCCCAACAAGGCCCGGACCAAACAGGCGTATGGCTGTGCTCTAGATGCACAGAAGGTCTAGATACGCTAAACCCTCCCAAAGAGTACAGTGCGATCGTGGAAGGGATATATCAGAGGTTGGGAATTTGGCCACCATTCAAGCGAGCGAAACACGTCAAAATGGCCAAACGAGAATGCGCGCAATGCCGCGAGATCGCCAATGCCATGCTATTGAGCTACTTTACACGGGAAAACTAGGACGCATGACCGCAGGGCGGAAACACGACGTCTGCTGAATGAGATTTATAGCGATAGTTAAGCGATTGATTTAGACAGCGAAGAGTTATTAATCCATCAAATGCCGAGGTGTTGCTTCGTCCGTGGAAAGTGGTGTCTCGGGGCCATCAACATCTCTCAATCCAGCATCAGCAGAAGCCGCCAGGCCCTGCCGCTTACGATCCATACGACGTCTCCAAGGCCGGTATACAAGGATTGAGCCCAACCCTACCACAACAAAGACGCCGACAATGCTGCCGCCAACAATGTCAAAGTGGTCGCCTATAGCAGAGACGCCATCCCAAAAGCTTCCTTCCGGCTCCGCCACATTTTGCACAAGTGACAGCACCTGAATGATGCCGATAAAAGCCGCAACAAAAACAGTGATGCCAGTGAGTACAATGGAATAGTACAAAATGGCCACGACGTCTCGCGAAAATGCCTTGGACGAGTACAAGGCCATCATGAGCGCACCATCTGTAGTATCCAGCAGACACATGCCAGCTGTGGCGTGGTCAGTTGTGCGATTTTGTTGCAGACTTTGAAACTCACATGTGAATAAAATTGGAAAAATCAGAATGAGCCAGATGCTGGTTCCCTGAACGGCCTGAATGCTGGCAATTCCAAGAATGGCAATCTCGGAGCTCGTATCAAAGCCCAAACCAAAGACGACGCCCAGCGGGTACATTTTCCACGGCCGATCAATGGCCCTGAACAGGAAGCCCAGCACCTTTGCCATGAAGCCGCCGCCCTCGAGATTAAACTGACCACTGGCCGTCGCCTCGGCATCGTACTCGGTCACCGTCCTCGTCCCGTCGCCGTCGTGCTCCTCGTCGCGGCGGCGCTCGGCCAGGACCTGCCGCAGGCGACGGACTAGCTTGTAGAGGACCCAGCCGTTGCCGACGCAGAGGATGATGAGGAAGGCGGCGCTGACCGAGGTGCCGACAATGTTGCCGACGCGGGCGAAGCCGTCGAAGCGGTCGCGCAGGGCGCCGCTGGTGGCGGCGACGACGACGCAGGTGACGATGACGACGGTGCTGTGGCCGAGGGAGAAGAAGGTGCCGACGGTGGCGGGGCGCTGGCCGGCGGCGAGGAGGCGCCGCGTCATGAGGTCAATGGCCGAGATGTGGTCGGCGTCGAGGGCGTGCCGCAGGCCGAGCGAGTAGGAGAGGGCGGCGGGGGAGATGAGCTTGGGGTGGAAGCGGAGGACGACGGCGCAGGCGGCCCAGACGACGGCGTTGACGAGGATGAGGGAGGCTATGGCGAGGATGCTGTTGTTGGGGATGCCGTGGAGGAACTTGGGCTTGGGAGGAAGCCGGATGTTTAGTTTTGCCATTCTGGCAGTCGTCTGTTGCCTGCTGTCCGGCGTCTGTCGTCTGTATTGCTCGGCCAATCACTTGTAAACCTGGGGACTAGCCTAGCGGCAGGATAGGGTAAAACAGCACAGACGGGCGTCTTTATAGATTGGACGCTGCAAGATGTGAGAACTTACAAGATGGCTGTCTGTCCGATCATCTCGCCGAAATTGACGACGAGATAACGGCGCACGCCTAAATGCCACCACAATGGAAATGGACCTTTGGAGTTGAGGGGTAGCGCCGGGATGGACCTCCGGTTGCGGTGGCGCGGGGTCTCGCTAGCCTCTAAAATAGTGACATTCGCATGGTCAGAATGGGCAGGCACAAGGATTGATAGAGCTGAAAGATAAGGCTTCCCTGTCGGTTAATTTACTAGATCGTCGTTCGGGCATGTGCGGCAAGCCGGAGGACGCCGCGTTCTAAGTGGGCTGTCTAGTTGGTGGCTGTCTGGGGACTGTGTGTGGAAAAAGCTGGGAAGAAGAAAGAATGGTAATTAAGAAAAAGCAACTCATTTCACCTCCTATCATTATCCATCATCTTGTTCAAATTAATTCCTTTGCTGGGTAGTGACCGGCCTGGACCCACTGCCACCACCCTACGTGGTGCCCAGCAGAACCTGAACAACCTCCTCTCCTCCTTGGTTATAGCCAATCAGCCGATTCATCAGCAAAGCACCCCTTATGACCGATAACTTTAGCGCTGAATACCAAGACATGGGCTGATACGATATGAACTTCCTCAGAGCGACGAGGCTGCCCTCGAACGCCGGCCCACGCTCCCACTAGTCCCGGCTGGAAAAGATGGCTCCCGCTCCCGCTGCCCGCTAGAAAACAGGGTCGAGAGCAAATAGCTGTCTGGCTTCCCAAGTAACCCTGGAGGGCCAGCAAGTGAAAAGCTCGACGCGATGGCGCCCCGCGTGCTTTGCTCCGCAAGCTTGACGACGTTGTACGGCTTGGCCAGCAGATCGATGTCGTCTCGAGACTTGACGCAGTAGCCGTTGATGATGACGCGGCCCTGCATCTCAATCTGCAAGTCCAGCTCCGCGAAGGCGTGGATAAACTCGCCCGCCTCGCTCCCCGACTTGACCAGCTTATGGAGAATCGGCTTGTTCTCACGGCTTATTTGTGCCACGATCCACATGGCGAGCACACGGCCCGCGACGCCACACGACAGTAGAATGGACAGCACCATGGCGCAATGGAAATGGACATGGACGCAAACAAGGCCGTGACAAACGCAAAGACGGCCACGCTGCGCCTGTCCGCCACCAGACGAATGCGCTGGTTCGTGTTGGGGCCCGCCTTGAGCGCCTCGAGCGCGTTGGCATACCACGGGTGGTTGGTGATTTTGCGGACCAAATCGTCGAGCAGGATGCCGCCTGGGCGTCGCGACACGTGGATGGTCCAGCTCCGCGTGTATGGCGCGGCGAAGAGATTGTCAAATACGGACACGGCCGACACAAGAAAGTACCAAAAGTACATCCAGCCCCGAGCATAGAAGTCAACAGTTAGCCGCCATGACTCCAACACATGGAAGTGGAACGGGACGGCTAGGGGAGAAACGTACCCGACACCACCATGTGACAACGGCGCCCTCTGTGCGTCCCACATCGAGACCAGCAGGCGCACCATAAGCGTGAACCGGATTGCCGTGACGAGAAAGATGCCGTCCGCTCTCGTCGTTGGCCCGCTGCTTGACCTACTTGGCAGACTGCGCCGCTGTATCTGTGGCGTCAACGTCTGCACAGACACAAAGGACTTGGTCTTGGCGGCCAGCGCTTGCTGCGGCATCTACCACACGACCAAGCCGAGTGGCGCATGTCGTACGACGTTGACGAGACACGCCGCGCGCTGGAGAGCGGCCTTCGCAATCGTTAGACAGGGTAATCTATTGTATTTAGCCAAGTACACAGTAGACGGCCGGGTATTCCCAGAGGCGGTCTAAGACAAGGTAAGTTAGGACGCGAGGCTACGAGGACTTGTTGATCCGTGGAGTGGCACCAGCGGTTCAGGCCGCTTCCAAGTCGTCAAACTGATCAGTGCTGACTTTATGTGGTGTAGAAAGAAAGCAAAGGCATCTCCTGTGACTATTATGGCGCGGATATATTTTGCTAGCCATCTGACCGCATCGTAAACTTCCTTTTAGCAAGCTGGAATATACGTTTGCTACAGAATGCGCCCCTTTCCTCATTGCCGCGGACAAAGCGAAGCTAAAGCTACAGTCACATCACTGTTACATCTACCCGGGCCAACCAAGTCATCCCCCACATCAAGAACAAAGGACGGGCGCCTACAGCCATAGTGCAGACTGTCGCTACATATTTTGAAAGGGTGAAAATGCTTCACTTTTCCCTTCTTCCCTACATACTCTGCGCATGCTTGGTCCAAGCAGACCTGCTCATATTGGTCTGCGTGCCCTCGCCCATACTTGCTGAAAAGACAGCACGGTCACAATATTTCCTACCTATCCAACTGAAAAAGGACATGGGCCAGACTTGGATTACTTTCAGCCTAGTCACCCTTCCCTCTATACCCGCAGCGACGTGATGCCCTCCATCGACACGATGGACGGTATAGTATTTGCCCCGGACCTCACCAAGCCCGATGCTTTGGTCCTACGCAACCTTGCCGCCGATATTAGAGCTGCATCGGCTGCAAAGCAAGAGACAGGGCCACGCCGTCACCATGTCTGTCTGCTTACGGGTGGCAGCCTAGCGCAGTTGGCTGCTGAGGAGGTCGACTCGCAAGTCGGTAAGACACACCTGTCCTAACTGTTCTTTTCCCCATCTTTCAGTGCTTTAGAAATTCCCTCATGACCAACATTTGATTACACATCTAGGATCCGGCGATGCGGAAACGCTGGCTACGCTGAGCGCCATGAACGACCCAAAGGATGCTCGATTCGAGCCGACGGTTCTTAGTGGTACTGACATTGACGATATTCGGCTACCTGCCTTTCTGGACAACTGGATATTGCGCCCGTATATTCGCATGACCCGGTCCGTTGCCCGCGTTGACACGGATGTCGTCATGATCACGCATCTCCTGCTGTACTTTGCCACTTCCGCCCCGAGCGCGGCGCTGCTCTATTGGCATTTTACCTGGATCCATGGCGTAGTTCACTTCATCATGCAGGTCAGCTACATGGGCACCTACACGCTCATGATGCATCGACATATACACATGCGTGGCATCCTCCGTCGGCAGTTCTGGGTGCTGGACATGCTGTTTCCGTACGTGACCGATCCGCTCATGGGTCACACCTGGAATTCGTACTATTACCACCACGTGAAGCATCACCATGTGGAGGGTAACGGACCCAGCGATCTCTCTTCAACTGTCAGATACCAACGCGACAGTCTTGTCCACTTTCTGCACTATACTGCGCGCCTCCTCTTCTTCGTCTGGCTCGACTTGCCGCTGTACTTCTTGCGCAAGGGAAGATCCTTTATTGCTGCCAAAGTGGCATTTTGGGAGATTGGATACTATGGGGTGTTGTACGCGCTATATGGTGTCAATCGCCGCGCCACCCTTGTTGTGTTTCTGCTGCCGTTGCTGCTGCTCCGATCTGGCCTGATGCTGGGCAACTGGGGCCAGCATGCCTTTGTCGACCATGACGAGCCAGACTCGGATTACCGTTCGAGTATTACACTAATCGACGTACCTGTAAGTAACTCCTTTTCTGCCCCAGGAACGTCCAGATTTTTGTGGCAGTGTATCTGTCTGACCGCCCGCACTAAAGAGCAACCGCTACTGCTTCAACGATGGCTACCACACCTCGCACCATCTTAACCCGCTTCGGCACTGGCGCGAGCATCCTGTGTCCTTTATCAAGGACAAGGGTATCTATGCAGCACAGCAGGCCCTTGTGTTTCATAATATTGACTATCTCATGATTACCGTGCGGCTACTCATGAAGGATTATCACACACTTGCGAAATGCATGATTCCTATTGGAGACCAGATTCACCTGACCCTGGATGAGCGAGTGGACCTGCTCAAGAAGCATACAAGACAGTTTTCAGAAGAAGAGATTCGGAGCAAGTTCAAATAACTCTATAACACTGGGTGGAGTTATCTAATGTCATGTTCGGGAGACAGTGACGAAGGGCCGTAGTAGAGTGACGTAGAGCAGTCACAGCTTACTTACAACCTTCTATGAACAAGCATTCTTTACTTATGATCTGATTTCTTAGCGTAAACTAACGTACATTTCCCTGTCTTAGAATACACAAACATGCTCACCTATCGCTCATATAGCTAATCGCGGCGCTGCCAAATAGATACTCTGTCATGAATCACCCCATTCTCATCTATGCCCACAGAGTGCGTGCGCTCCGGTTGCCAGTGTGCTACTCTCTCCAGGCCAACTTTGCTAACCTTCCGCAGCGGGTCCGCGTTGACGAGGCCTTGATCATTGTAAGAGACCATCTCACCAGGGTGAGTCAGGTGCTCCATGTAAGCCTCGGAGGGTGAGGAAAATGGAGGGCCGGGGGCCAACGGATCCTTGTGACGAGGAGATTCCAAACATATCAAACTGCCTGCAGGTGAGAGATTGAGGAGCTCGGTGTGTCGGAGAGCCCATTGAGGGCGGAGCTCTGGGTTCAGAGCGCAGAAAAACTGGATGGTTGTAAGAAGCTGGAGAATGACTAGGGAAAGCAGCGAGGTGCAGGGCAGTTTGTAAGTGGCACAAAAGGCTCCCAAATCTGCGATTGAAGTGTTTTGCAGAACACAAAGCAAGTGGAGAGAAAATGCCTGCAGGGACGGAATGGGCTGTAGTAGCACCGAGCACACGTACCGTATAATCGTAAACAAGGTCAAATCCATTTCGTGGTATTCCAATTTCCTTTAGCCAAGCATCATCAAAGAAGTCGCCCTCGACAAAGGTAATGTTTCCTTGCCCCATTGTTTCGTCTCGCACGCGGCGCCAGCCGTAATTCTTCCCCTCCTCCTTCTTGCACGCAGCAACAGCCGTGGCGCTGCACTCCAGGCCGTATGCATCATACCCAAAGCTCGCCAGCAAGAGGACGTCGACGCCACGTCCACAGCCTGGCACTAGAGCCTTGAGTCTGTGGCCGTCCTTGGTCATGGGCATGCCAATGGTGCCGGCTCGGTGCACCAGGGTGTCTTCTAGCGCGGGGTTGGGGATGCCACGATCCCAGGGCAGCTTACCACCTTTGTCCCACAGGGAAGACCAGCCCTCAACATACCGGTCGCCCCGATAACTGTCAAAGTGTGCTTGGACATTCTTGGGACCAGCGTTGAGAGGAGTCGTCATGGCGGCGTGGTGACGGATTGCGGGATAGCTAGAGACGGTTTTTGCTGAAATGTCTGGTGCGAGACTGGCTGCACTTTGCTATTTTCTTCCCGTGCTTAGGCAAGGTCTCGAGGGTTATCTTCTTGTTTTGAGCGGGCGGCTGTGCAATTTAAGCTTTCTCGCATGGCCGCCGTGGTTGGATTGCAGCGTGGCACGCTAAAGCCTCCGGGAAAAGCCTCCGAGGAAAGCCCCCGGAAGAAGTGTTTGGAAGAAGTGTCTGAAAAGGCGCAGAAAATTGGTGAAATGGAGCTTTGCTGTTTCTTATCTGCCGCGTCAGCAATTGAGATGCTAATCTGTCCGAATCAGTAATGTTTTTCTGCGTGCAACGACAGCTGCACTCACGGAGCGCCTGGTGACCAAGAGCGCGCGCCAACACCAGTACCCGAACATTGGTGATGCAAGGCGTTGCAAGCCAGTTGTATAACTGTTGAAAAGTAAGAGTTTTTTCTCTGGCGTATTGGAAGCCAACGGGAGTTGGATGTAATTAAATTTTGACTAATTGTAATAGAGCAGACCTTCATTAGTAGCTGCTTGTGAATACTAGAAAACCGACAACGGACAGGATACAGGAAAATAATGCTCGTCAGCCAAACTAAATAGATAGTACAGACAACAGAACCTGATGTGATGAAGAATTCGCCGATTTGACGGCTCTGACCGGGCGCTAGTTGCTCGCCACCCGGGAGCAGAGACCAGACAGAGATACTGGAGGAGTTTCTGGGACGGCCTCCCACGGCTTCAGCTTGGCTAAAGAGTCCGGTATCCAGTAGTTATTCAAGTGGCAGAGTGTGTAGCGGCGATGAGTCAATGAGTTTATTAAAATTATGACGATTTCTTCAACCCTCATAACCATCCGAGACAGACTTGCTCGTCTTCCGACGCCACCTCAAAGTCGAAGCGCGTCACATCCTCCTTGAACGGCCAAAGATACGTGCTCGTCACTCTACAATACTTATCAGTTAGTTTTGTCGATGTGGCGGTAAAATGTCAGAAAGAACCCACCTGTGGTGCTCGCTGCTCGCCTGGTACTCGTCCAGGGCCGCCCGGTCTCTGTGGTGGCTGACCAGGGCAAAGTGGTAGCCTTTGCTGCGCTCAATGGGATCCGTGACCGACGGCCCGCCGACCACGAGCCGCTTGTGCAAGACGCACGGCAAGTCTCGCAGCTGCTTCAGTTGGCGAACAAAAGTGGCCTTGAGGTCGTCGGCGACATCGGGGCGGAATTTAAACAGCACAGCCGTTCGAACGTTAAATTGCGTCTCTGCTGCAGGGCGACGTCTCACTCACCAATATGCACAATTGTCATGGTCGATGATGTGGATAGACTCTGGGTTGATGTATTTGCATCTCCAGCCTGTGAGTCAATCTGGTAGGGTTGAGCCTCATCGGACTTGTTCCGCCACCGTGAACGGGAAGCGTCCGGATAGCATACGTTCAAGCCACAGCGCCAGATCAGATCGTCCCCACAGATGGCCAAGAATTACGGATCTCCAACGGCAAAAGCCCGCGTGCATGGCCACCGACCATGTCTGCGATTCATAGCCCTGAGGAGTATTGACTGACAGGTATGCTCCGTGGCTCGGGTTGTACAGCGTAATTTGCCTGCACGAGGTGCCGAAATTGGGTAAGACCTGGCAGAGCTGCATGAAGGTGGGCTTTTTCCGGCGGCTGATCAGCCTAACAATTGAACCCATGCCTCTCTGCGTGTCTTGGGGTCTCGCCTCTGGTATACTTTTGATGGTACACCTGGGTGCGAGAAAGATGCCTCGTTACTGCTTTACTTAGTCGGTACAACTCCTCCCGAATTACCAGTGCGGTTCCGGACTGTCGCAAAAGAGATGCGCTCCACTGCTACACTTGCCCCAGCCTCGCATACTATCAATGCTTCCTCGGCACACAGGTCCATCTATGCAGCTGAACATCCATCGACCAGTCACTGTCCGACAAGCAGGGTTGCTATCTGCGCTGCAACACCAGCGACGCACGCCCTCACTAGTTAACTAGTACAAGACCGGATAACCCCCACCACACCATCGACTCCCGTTGCCACCAGTGTTGATCGGGCGGGATGTGCTTTAAATCTGCGGCTCGCCTGCTCTTCGTCTTTTGACTCTTCCAGATCTTGTGAAGCCACGAGTGTAGACACTCCCAGCGACCAGACAACACCGCAACATGGTCCGCGTGCGCATGCTGCTGTCGCGGCTCGCTCGCAAACTGGCCGTCGATGGCGATGCCGACGTGTCTGGTGTGCAGCTCATGGTACGAGGAAATAATCCATAAATGCAGCCATCATTTATGAACCCGCGGCAGCCTTGACTTCTGTGCTCGCTAACGACGCTCGCTCGCCAGCTCGCCAGCGAGGACCTGCAGCCCGTCCCGAAGCGCCAGCGCCAGTGGACCAGCTGGAACTTTGTCGGCTTCTGGATCGCCGACGCCTTCAACATTGCCACCTGGATGATTGCCTCGTCCATGATTGTCGGCGGCCTGTCGTGGTGGCAGGCCTGGCTGGCCGTGTGGCTGGGCTACGGCCTGACGGCCGTCTTCATCGTCCTCACCGGCCGCATCGGCGCCGTGTACCACGTTAGCTTCCCCGTCATGGGCCGCGCCTCGTTTGGCATCTGGGGAAGCCTGTGGCCGGTTTTTAACCGTGTCGTGATGGGTACGTCGCGGGCGGCGCAGTACCATTCGAACCAGCTAACGTACTTCTAGCCTGCGTTTGGTATGGGATCAATTGTTACATCGGTGGACATGCCGTCTATCTCATGATTCGCGCCATATGGACGTCTTGGGACCGTGAAAAGATTCCGAATGCTCTGGGAAGCGGCAAGACCACTGCCGACTTTGCGTCGTTTATCATATTCTGGCTTTGTTCGCTGCCAGCCCTGTGGTTCCCCGTCTACAAAATCCGCCACCTCTTTACATTTAAAGCCTGGTTTGTTCCTCCGGCGGCCATTGCTTATCTGATCTGGGTCGCTGTAAAAGCTGGCGGCATGGGCCCTGTGGTGTCGCGCCCCGGCAAGCTACACGGCAGCGAACTGGCTTGGGAATTCATCAAGGGCCTCATGTCGTGCATTGCCAACTTTGCGACTGTGATTATCAACGACTCGGATTTTACCAGATTTTCTCGCAAGCCCAAAGATGCGCTCTGGTCACAGCTCATTAGCCTGCCGCTTTCGTTTGCATTCACTTCTCTGGTCGGCATCCTCGTGTCTTCTGCCTCGGCCGTCATTTACGGAGAGCCCATCTGGGACCCCCTCCATTTACTCGAGAGACTTTTCGAAGGCGCCAGCTCGGGTGAGCGCTTCGGCATCTTTGTGATTGCATTTGCATTTGCCTTGGCCCAATTGGGCACTAATATCGCAGCCAACTCTGTGTCGGCAGGCACCGACATGACTGCGCTTGTGCCACGATACCTTGATATCCGGCGTGGTAGCTATATTTGCGCTGCAGTCGGACTGGCCTTATGTCCTTGGGTCCTGCTCAAAGATTCCAACACATTTTTGACATATTTGTCGGCTTATGCTATTTTCCTCAGCGCCATGGCCGGCGTCATCACTACTGATTATTATCTCGTCCGCAAGGGATACCTCAATGTTCCAGAACTGTATTCTGCGCGAAAATCTGGACCATACTTTTACTCCTTTGGAGTTCATTGGCGTGCGTATGCGGCGTACATTGCGGGAATCCTCATCAATGTCGTTGGCTTTGCCGGAGAGGTTGGTGCCAAGGTGCCCATCGGCGCGACCTATACTTTCAACGTCAATTTTTTTGGCGGCTTCATTGTGTCTTCAGTCGTGTACTGGACATTGTGCAAGCTTTCTCCAATTCCGGAGACAAGGGACCAGTGGTCAGAGATGATGGAGAGCGATGCAGAAAGCGATCTACCGATAGTGGCACGTTCCAGCTCTGACGAGAAAGATGCAATCAGCATTGGGGCAAGGCATGCGTAGTGTACATATATACACCGTATATAGTGATGCATAGTATTCAATGGTTTGTACACCGATACAGAATATTTAGAATGCATCAAGGCACAGTACCATCGGTGATGCTGATACTTTTGCTGCCTCTGCATTCAAAGCATCAATCTCAGCCTGCACGAGTGGGATGCCCGTCTCTTCACGCTCCTTCTGCGCCAGTTGTTCGAGCTCTCCAGGAAAGTAGATGCGTTCAACACCGGCAGCCTTTTCAGACCCCGTAATTCTGTCATAGAGATACTGCATGCGACCACGAAAATCGTCCAGGCTCATAAAGAGATCAGGCTTAATCGCAAGTAGAAAGTGGCCCACGTCGGCCGGCTTGGACGGGTCATACGGTCCCGTTACGTGTCCTGCAAACGCGGAGCCAGACAAGACGCCCGAGAAGACGTCCATCATGACGGCTAGGCCAGATCCTTTCGGACCACCCATCGGCAGCATGACTCCTCCGAGCGCGGCCTCGGGATCATCCGTCGCCCGCCCCTCTGCGTCCAGCGCCCAGTCCTTGGGAATCTTTTCGCCGCGTCGCTTGGCCTTGTAGATTTTGCCTCGTGCGGCCACAGATGGGGCCATGTCCAAGATAAAATGAGAGGACGCATCTTTTCCTGGCGCACCGCACGCAATGGGCGAGACGCCTATCAGCTTGCTCCGGCCTCCCCAGGGCGCCAGCGCAGGGCTCGAGTTGGTAAACACCAGGCTCATCATGTCGGCGTCCAGGGCTTGCTGCACGATCCACGCGCTCATGCCAAAGTGGTTGGAGTGCCTGATGCTGGCCATGCCGATGCCGTACGTTTTCGCAGACTCGATGCACGCCGCCATGCCCATGTGCGCCGCCAAGAAGCCGAAGCCATTGTGGCCGTCTACCTGGGCCACGACCGGCGTGACGTGTGTGAGAGTCGGGGTCGCTTTGTGGTTGAGAACGCCGTGTCTGATGCGCTCCATGTAGGACGGAATGCGGTTCATGCCGTGCGTGTCGACACCGCGGAGGTCGGCCGCGATGAGCCCGTTGGCTACTATGGTGGCATTTTCTGCTGGGACGCCGTTGCCTGTGAGGATGTCCTTGACGAGACGGCGGGCCTCGTTTGCAGCGACATGGCGGCGCTCCTGCGTAGGTTGTTCAGACGTCATTTCCTCAAAACAAGTAAAGCAAGTTTAATAACGGATAAAAATATGTTGAATCATATCTTTGATGATTACTCTGTCTGGCGGGTTAAATTAGCGATGTCTTTATAGCTTGTAGGCGGCAAGTCTCCGCGTGACGGTGGAGACGAGCGGACAAGTGCCGGAGATTTTTCTGGCGGCGTTTCTCCGCCATCACCAGACGTGTTTCCGCCGCAAAATCTTGCATCCCTGGCCCATCTCACTCTGTTGATTAACGAGCAATTCACTCACATGCCCGCGGAGCAGAGCGCGTCTCGCAGGCGGGGCGGCTCCGAGCGCCAGACTCGGGGCAGACTCGCCTGTTTGCGCTGCCAGCGGCGAAAGATCCGGGTTAGCATAGCCATGGAATCCGAAAGTAGCTGCTGACTCTGACAGTGCGACGGCGAACTACCTGCCTGCAAAAATTGCAGAAACGCAGGATCCGCCTGTGCTGATGGGCTCAGTGCGCGTCTCAAGCATCTACCGCGGGCGTGAGTGGAGAGACAACACACGACATGCAGATACTAAGCCCCATGCAGGGAAATCTCGAGCCTCAAAGCTCGCATCTCGTGGCTAGAATCCATCATCAGACACAGGTGTCCTGATGTTGATCTAATTAATGGACAGCCAGAGGACATTGACCCGGCCATGCTGGATATGTCCACGTTGGAGCCAGACGCCAGCATCACCACAAATCTACACGACACCGCACAAGTCATTACAGCGTCCGAAGAACCCAGTCAAACGTCACAACCAGCTTTGGAGCAAGTTTTAGGCGGAAATAGTGCGTCTGCCCACGAGATTGGCATGCTGTCGCTCGGTGGCAGCCAGGACTCGAGATACATAGGCCCATCAAGTGGCTACTTTCTCGCCAGAGTCATGCTGAGCAAAAGTCGTGACTCGGACGACGACGAGACACATAGAAACATCAATATCCCAGGAGATCTCATCGAGTCCTGTACCGGCCCTCTTGCCCTACCACCGCGGCCGTTGGCTCAACGGATCTGCGACGCTTACTTTGAGTTTATCCACCCACAGTACCCCATACTGCACCATCAGACAACATTGGATGCTGTAGATCACATGTATCGAAACGACGTTATATCTCCCGTGCCTTCGTTTCAAGTCTTCATGGTCCTTGCCATTGGCGCGACAGCATTATCCATGCGCTCCAAGGCTCGCCTACCCTGCGATTCTTATTGTCTCGCGGCGCTTGAAACGTTTTCGCAAATAAACATTGAAAACTCAATACAAGGCTTGCAGTGCTTACTACTGCTTCTTGTGTTTGCACTCCACAGCCCGTCTACCAGATTCAACGTCTGGTATCTAAACTACCAGTGCTTGGCCGCAGTGTTGGACTTGGGGCTACAGCGAAACATAACGGTCAAGTCTGGAATCTCGCTACTGCAGCAAGAAATGAGAACCAGACTCTTCTGGATATCCATGCTTCTGGACAGAACAATCTGCACAATCATGGGGCGACCGATCGGCCTACGCGACGAAGCCTGTGAGCTGCGAGTAAGTTGATACGTGATGTGGTGGACCACGCTGACATTGATAGCTGCCACAAGAAATTGAAGACGCCCCGTTGAATGCTCCGCCGCAAGAGTGTTCATCAAGTGCAGGAACTCTTGGTATTTCGTATTCAATCCATCTCTTTCGTGCGACGAAAATTAACTCGGAGATTAAATACGTCGCCAACAGTATTGTTCACGAGGCTCCGAGATATGCGTACCCACCACAGACTGACATACACGGCTGGCAGAAGAATGCGCTGCAGCAGCTTGACGAGTGGCGGGCAAACATTCCTTGTGATAGTCAACAGCCGAACGGGTTTATGCAGCTCGTTTGCCAGCTCCGCTACCACGGGCTCTGCCTGCTTCTGCTCCGACCAAGCCCGGCCATACCCAAGCCTACCGCCGAGGCCCTGGTTCGATGCCATAGGAGCGCCACCGAGAGTATCCAGATACTGGATCAGATGTATCGGAAAAACTTGCTAATTCACAACTGGATCACCCTTCACGGTCTGGTTCTCGCCGTACTGTCTCTCTTGTACTGTGTTAGGGCAGAGGCTGAGGTGGCGCGCGAGACGCAGCCCGACATCCTCATGGGGTAAATCAGCTCTGCGCTCGGCATTTTGAGCGCGACAGGCGAGCACTGGGCGGCTGCAAAAAAGTGTCGAGATATTCTAGAGGACGTGGCAAAGTCTACTGTTCGGTGGTGGAGTCAGTTGGCGCCGGTCAGCCAACAACAGCCGGCCCAGGGCCGCTCGAGGTCCAGTCGCGCTCATGCGCAGCTTGTTAATGAAGAAACCCAAAGAGGCAATGAAGATGTGGGCATGCCATTTTTCGATGCTGTGGAGATGGACAGCATCTTTCCGTCCTTTGATGGTTTGTTTGCAGACGGCGAGTGTGTGAATATTGATGTCATGATGCAAAGTTTGTTCCAAGATTTCATTCCGACCGCAGGCACTTAATAGCAGATCAGATACACTGTAACAATACAAAAAAGAAGGTCTGAATACTCAGGAATGATGAGTGTTGCACTGACAAAGCCTGTTCGCCGTGTCGCATCAGGTAGCAGCAGAGCCAGACAGAAGGATTCTTCGTTCGTCAATTAATACTTTGCGTCTTTTGCTTTTCAATCAAATCAATTTATTAGAATCAGAATATCTGCTATGGAGGACCAGACGCTGTGAGAAAGTCGAAATCCGCCCCATGCTGCGCTTGATTCACAGACCGAAGATAGAGGCCTTGGTAACCTCGCGTGCCATGTCTCGTGTGCCACGGTGTTGTCCCCTCCTCCCTTAGCAGCTTTGTTCGTCTCTCAATTCTCCGCGCAATCTCCTCTTCTGAAACCTCCACCTCGAGCAGCCGCCCCTCCACGTCGCACACGATCCAGTCGCCCGAACAAACTATCCCCAGCACCGACGCTGGATCGGCCGCCTCGGGAGAGACGTGCAGCGCAATGGTGCCGCCCGCCGTGCCGCTCATCCGCCCGTCCGATACGCGCAGCATGTCCAGCACGCCTCGCTCGGCCAGCTTGCGTGGGATCGGAATCATGCCCACCTCGGGCATGCCGGGGTTGCCGACGGGGCCAATGTTCTGCAGGACCAGCACGCTGTCTGCGGTGACGTCGAGGTCCGGGTCGTCCAGGCGCTGGGCGAGATCGGCAGCGCCTGCAAAAACGACGGCTTTGCCGCGGTGGTGCAGCAAGTGGCGCTCTTTTGAGGCGCTGGCTTTCATGACTGCGCCGCCGGGTGCTAGGTTTCCCCTGAGAACAACGAGCGAGGATGAGGGATAGAGCGGCTCTGCGAAAGGTTGGATGCAGCTGAGGTTCTGGGGGACAGGAATCGGAATCATTCTGGCAAGCTCTTCACCGAGGGTCTTTCCGGTGTAGGTTCTAGCCCCAAGATGGAGCAAGGGTTTAAGTTGGTGAAGAAGAGCGAGCATGCCACCTGGGTCCGTTAGCAGCTAGTTGGTGAGATTTTGACGCCATCTTACCAGAGTTGTGGAAATCAGTCATATAATTGTCACCACCGGGTTTCAAGTCAACCAGCAGCGGTGTTTTCCGGCCAATCTCATCCATCGTATCCAGCGTAATCGTGCCGGCGACCGACGGATGGCGTCCGACAATGGCCATGAGGTGAACCACGGCATTTGCTGATCCGCCGATTGCTTGCAATACTGTAATGGCATTCAAAAAAGATCCCCGCGACAGTAATGCCTGTGGTTGGAGGTCATTTTCTCTATTGCATGCGGCCACGGCGTGTTTGCCCGTTTCCTCGGCGATGCGCAGGCGCGATGACGATACCGCTGGTGCGGATGCGCCAGCAAAGGGCATCAAACCCAGTGCCACCAGGATGCAGGCCATTGTACTCGCCGTGCCCATGACACCACATGTGCCAGCCTGTTTTCGGTCAGCAAGAGTACGCATCGATCGGTAGGCAACACACAGTAGGTGCAAGCTCGTCGTTAATGGCCGAGATGTCTTCAATGTCCATCGCCCCAGCACGAAACTTGGCCCAATTGTTCCGACAGTCTGTGCACGCACCGATCCGCACACCGCGGTGACTGCCCGGCATCATCGGCCCCGTGACGAGGTGCAGGATGGGTTTATTCGCAGAAATACCGCCCATGAGCTGCGCGGGCGTCGTCTTGTCGCAGCCGCCAATCAGCACCACGGCGTCGCACGGCTGCGCGCGAATCATCTCCTCCGTGTCCATGCTCATCAGGTTGCGCAGGTACATGCTCGTCGGGCTAGCAAACGACTCGTGCAGACTGATGGTGGGGAAGTCGAGGGCGAGGCCGCCGGCGAGCTGCACGCCGCGCTTGACGGCGTCGAGGAGCTGCGGCACGTTGGCGTGGCACGGATTGAGGCTGCTGTAGGTGTTGACGATGCCGACAATGGGGCGTGATAGGACGTCGTCGCTGTAGCCGAGGGCCTTGATGAAGACTTTGCGGAGGAAGAGCGAAAAGTGCGCGTCGCCGTACGAGGTGAGGCCCTGGCGGAGGCCGGTGTTGTCCTCCTGGATGGGCTTGCTCAAGTCATAATCATTTGCACTCATTTTGGAAAGGTGATTCTCATGTCGGTGGCTCTTGTGATTGTCATTTTATAGCTCGAGACAGTCTTGGAAATGCATGTCCTGATTGACGGGCGGCTGATGTCGTCATGCCGGCCACGGAGCGATGCGGAGAAGCTCCGTCCGGTGCGGACATGGGCCGACGCTGCGAATGGGCTTATAAGACGCGGATTAGAGCTGGATTGGAAAGAAGATGCACCATACAGAATCGACAACTCTAAAGACCAATATGCTTAATCTGTCAGGGAAAATTGCCATCGTCATTGGCCTCGGCCAGACAGAGCCCGACTCGGACCCAGACTGCTGGGGCATTGGCGCCGCTTGCGCTGTGCAGCTCGCGCGGCACGGCGCAGTCATATTTGGCGGCAACCGAACAGTTGCTTCCACGTTAAAAACACAACGAGCCATCAAGGACTTGGGCGGTCAATGCCGCGTCCAGGAAACAGACGCCACTTCCAGTGAGTCGGTCAAGTCCCTCGTCAATGCCTGTCTCGCGCAGCATGGCCGCGTCGACATGCTCGTCGCCAACGTGGGCTACTCCCAGCCCGGCAGCGCAGCCACCATGGGCGAAGACGTGTGGGACGCGCAAATCAGCATCAACCTCTAGACGGCCTACCTCGCATGCCACCACGTGCTGCCCGTCATGGAAGCGCAGCCCGGCGGCGGCGCCGTCGTCTGCGTCTCGAGCATTGCCGGTCTGCGCGACATTGGCAAGGACCAGATTGCGTACAGCACGGCCAAGGCGGGCCTCTTGCAGCTTGTCAAGGCCACGGCCGTCAGCTTTGCGAGCAGGGGCGTCCGCTTGAATGCCGTGGTCCCCGCGCTGATCGAGACGCCGTACACGCAGGCCATGGCGGAGCGCTATCCGCCGCCGGGCGGTGGTGGGTATGAAGAGTTGCGGAGGCTTCGCGATGCGCAGGTGCCGACTGGTCGCATGGGCACGGCCTGGGATGTGGCCAATGCTACTGCGTTTCTGGTGTCGGATGAAGCGAGATATATTACTGGGCAGGCGTTGGTTGTGGATGGTGGCATGACAGGCTCAACAGGCAGAACTTGATTGAATGTGATATTGTTCATGGCTCACAGCAATCCTCTGCCTCCTCTCTTTCTTCTACCTTTCTAGTCTAGATGCAAATCTATTCAAATCCCTCCTGGTTCTAAAGAAAGCTTGGTAAAGAACACCTGTCCTGCGGGAAAATGCTCGTTAAACAGGCGTATTGACCCCCGTAGACGGATTCTTGGCCGACGCCCGCACAAATTTCGTATGCTGCGCCAGCGTCACCGGCGTCCGCGTCCCGTCGGGCGCCAGCCTGTCGATGCGGATCGAGACAAAGGCCAGGCTCCCGCCCACCTTTTCCGACGTGGCGACAATCTCGAGCTCGTCGCCGACGACGGCCGTGCCGAGGTAGCTGAGGTGCATGTCGGCGCTGGCGCCCGTGGTGTCGCGCAGGTCCCACGAGGCAATGGCCATGCCCGTCGTCATGTCGACAATGGTGGCGGACACGGCGCCGTGCAGGCCCCCGCGGCTGTTGACGTGCACGGGGTCGAGCACCAGGCGGCAGACGACGCGGCCCTGCGCGGCCGAGCGCAGCGTCAGCGTCGGCAGGATGGTGCCGTAGATGGGGCTGCGCCGCTTGAGGGCGTCGAGGACGGCCTGGACGTGCTGCGTCCGGATGGCGTCCGAGACGGCGGCCCCGGCCCCGGCCGGAGCGAGCGGCTGTGTTTCGAAAGGGGCCATGGGGGGATCTTGCCTACGCGGCGGTGATTTTTTTGTGTTTATTGCGTTGTGATGTGCGAGGTGTAGCGAGCGACGGTAGTGACGAGTCTACGTGGAAAATTGAGATGGCGCCCGAGACCGGAGTCGCAGGCCGGTGCAGTGGAGTCACTACCGCACTTACACGGAGATGGTACTGCAGACATACATATTGCCAATTAACCGCGCTCTGTATTTAGACGCTCACTAGATATTCAACGATTCCAGCGCTCACTGCAATCTTAGACTGTCGCTCATTTCCATCACACTGGCCACCCCCAGCGTTTGGTGCGGCAGTCAGTGAGTCAGGAAATTACTCCCTGTGAACTTTGGCGAAAAGGGCATGTCCGTGTACTTGATGCTGGTTTGTGTGTTTCCAAAGCGCAGAGAGCTACCCTGTAGCTAATTGTGATCTCCTTTCGGAACAGCCCATGAGCTAGAATCGAGCTACAAGAGGGAGAATGTCGGCCAAAAATGAGGAATAAATCTCGGATATGTTCAGTCTGTCGGGGGGCCAAACAGATCTACAAAGGGTGAGCAATAACGCCGCATCTGGCCCTGAAGTGGACAGGCGGGAAAGACGAAATATGGAGGAAGCTATGAGGTCAAATCGAAATGTGCCATGCTGCACAGGCAAGTCCTCACCTCCAAGAGATGAGCATCTCTAGCGTAGCGAAAGCTGGAGAAATATCTCCAAAAGGCCACAGAAGCAGGATTGTCGCCCGACTCACCTTCCTCGACCATGGCCTTGAAACCCCGCCACGACATGACCGAATATTGAATCCAAGGTCGAGAAAATACTGAAACCAAGCACGCTGCGCAAGGCACAGCGTTTAGCTACTCGGGCTGGAAAGATCAGACGGCTTGTGCGAATAAACCGATTGTTGACAAGGTAAGCCGACAACTGTTTAGCCACGGCAAAAGCCTGCTACACTACATCATGGGCTGTAAGAGTTGGTGCTTGACGGGGGCTTTGGAAAACAAAGCCTGCAAACTATTTGCATTATTGATGCCATCGAGCTCGTTCCGGAGAAGCAAGACTGCGCCAGCAAGACATGAGACCAAGAAGCTCCAAGGAACGACGACATTGTTGCTGTTGCGATTTTGGTGAGTGACGTGGGAACTGAGACTCCCATGTGCATGGCATATCGGCAATACGAGCTCACCCAGGCTTCCCCTTGCCGCATGTGACACAAATCGCCCTTGTGGTGACCGCCTTGAATAACTACATGTCGACGCCTGTGTACCCATGCTGGAATGTAATATCCTGAAACCTCAGGCATGCTGGTACCTGTGAAAGGTCAAGATTCCAGCGCGCCCAGCTTTCTGACAGCTTGGACCCCGTCGCATCTCCCTAGAACCGCCGGGTTGCCTCTTCCAGCGTTCCCGAGAGACGACTCGAACCATTACAGCCGGCGTTTCCGGCCAAGTCGGGCCACCATCACGCTGTCAAGCTGTACCTGGTCGACGCGCACCGTCGGGTCTGCTCGACGCGCCAGGTCCCACCATCACGGCGAGACGTCGTGATCCTATATGCGGCGGCGCATGCGATGGCTTTACTACAGCACCCCACAAAAAGTTAGTTGTCAACTCGTTTTTACACCAAAACACACACTTTTTAGAGTTTTATAATTATTCTAGCTCCTCTATACTAATCCCATAAGAAATCTTTATACATAGAAAATTAGCTCCTCTATAATAATTCGATAAAAGATCTTTATCAATAGAAAATTAGTATCTCTTTATTTTATACTTAAACTATACTTAGCTATCTATTCTCTATTAATTAAAGTAATTCTTTAAAGTTAAAGCACTATTTCTTTTTAAAATTTATATCCCCTATAATACCCTATAAGTCCCTTATAAGTAGAAACGGTACTTTTATTAAACCTTAAAGACTTTTTAGCTTTTTAGTAAATTTAAATAAAGAGTAGGTTCTACTATATAATAGATTAATACTTTACTTGCATATATTACAAGACTTCAATTAGAGTTTTAATTCCTTTAATAGAGTTAATAGAGCGGTTTAAAAAGTGTGTATTTTAGTGTAAAAAACAGGGAATCAAGGTTGCAAGGTCAGCCTGGTCAGGGTACTACTATGCTTACATAGGCAAATACTGCATGTATGTAAGTGTGATTTAGCCTATCAAATTACTGCAGCAAAAAAAGTTCACAACCACATGACTGCCCGTGTACAAGTAGTAGCTCGTGTTCCTTATTACCTTTGATGGCACACAAATGGCCGTAACACGGCGGGCTGCACAGCAAATCAATGGGGCCGCCAACGCAATGGGTACAAAACCCTGCAAAACCCCTTTCTTGACTCCAGGATATATTTCCATGTTCTTCCATTCCCTGCCATGTCCCGGATCTCAGATCTACTACTAAAATACGTCATTGTCGTCTGGTCGTGAAGACGCCGATCGATCGACCGATTGCCAAAGCTTGCTCTTGTCGAGCCACAGTGGCGCCGAATACGTCGTCGACTTGTTGCTGCTGTGGCCCAGGCGCTGCCAGCACCATCTTGGTCCCTGTCGCGCCTTGGCCATCTTCTCCAGCACCGGTACCCAGCAAGTACCTGCCATCGCAGCCTATCTCTGGGCTCTTTCAAGGTACAGTTCCAGTACCGCCTAGTTCAGACCATCCCAGCTTGGACCCTACCGACGTGCTTTTGCTCGCCCAACTTCATCCACCTGCATTCTGCATTCGCATAGTCCCATCACCACGCGATCCGCTCCGAGGCACCTTCTCTTGCCCACCAACGCGCAGTCTGCCCATTTTTCGAGGCGCTCTCTCGGCGAGAACACTCCGCGTCAATTTTCCTCCAGCACCTGACGCAGGTTTGGCACAATTCCTCGACACTCACGGCACACGCTCCGGCCAAACGTTTCCTGCCCGGCCTAGCGCCCGAGTCGGACATCCTCGTTCGCGACCGATGCATCACCACTGGGAGGCCGCCACCGCTTCATAACCACTTCCCATTCATACCATCCGCGTTTGTCACGCTCAACTCGCCCTGCGTCACCACCTCGGCGGCTGCTCGAGACAATGGATCCCGTTCCAACCTCGGCGCCGGACGGCGGATCGCCGCGCTCCTTCGCCATCACTCATCAGCGACCCCGGACTAGTTTTCGCGGCTGCTCTCGTATCGGAGACTATGAGCTGCAGGGGAAACTTGGAGAAGGAACGTTTGGGTAAGGAGTCGTCATTGCGTCGCGCGACTGTGGATACGCTTAACTGACCCAAGCCTGCAGTGAGGTACACCGAGCTCGGTCGAAAAAAACGGGCGCAATCGTCGCCCTGAAAAAAATTATCATGCACAATGAAAAGGATGGCGTAAGGAAGCAAATCAGCATCATTTCATGATATATCGGTCTTTCTGACATGGACTCTAGTTCCCCATCACTGCGCTACGAGAAATCAAACTCCTCAAACTCCTCAACCACGTCAACGTTCTTCGGCTCGAAGATATGGCTGTCGAGCATCCCTCACGAACCAGTACGCTCTCGACATCGTTGACTCTCCCCTCCGTTTACAAGTCAGCTAATCATGATTTTAGCTGAGAAACGAAAAAAGCACATCATGTACACCGTCACCCCGTACATGGACCACGATCTCTCCGGCTTGCTCGACAATCCCGCTGTCCATTTCAAAGAGGGTCAGATCAAGTGCTACATGCTGCAGCTTCTGCAAGGCCTTGCCTACCTCCACGATCAGCATATCTTACATCGAGACATGAAAGCAGCCAACCTGCTCATCAGCAACACAGGCAACCTCCAAATCGCTGATTTCGGTCTTGCCAGGCATTACGACGGGCCTACGCCGCAGCCCGGTCGGCCAATAGGAGACGGCCGTCGAGACTACACTGGCCTTGTCGTCACCAGATGGTACCGTCCTCCGGAGCTTCTACTGCAGCTGCGCCAATACACTACAGCTATTGATGTTTGGGGTGTTGGGTAAGCATAAAAAGATGGGAATAACTCATGAAGAAGTGCTAACACGGTGCAGCTGCGTGTTTGGCGAGATGCTCGTAGGCAAGCCTATTCTTGCGGGCGAAAGCGACGGCCATCAGCTTGACATCATTTGGGACCTTCTCGGCACCCCGACAGACGAAAATATGCCCGGTTGGAAGAGCCTGCCTGGTGGCGAACATTTGTCGCCACGTCCACGACCCGGTAATCTGCAAAACCGGTTCAGAGAGTGAGTAATTAAACGGTTTTCTTACATTCAAGGTACATGCTAATCATCTGCTACAAGATTCGGGAGCGGTGCGATATCGCTTCTTAAAGAATTGATGAAGCTGGACTGGAGGACTCGCATCAATGCCGTTGACGCCTTGGACCACGCCTATTTCAAGATGGCACCACTACCGATGGAGCCGCATGAGATTCCCACATATGAGGAAAGCCACGAGCTGGATCGCAGAAAGTTTCAGGACCGCAAAGCAGCTCTGCCACCCGCGCCGAAAGGCGGCAGCGTCGGCATTGGACCAGACGCGAACGGATCGACGGCTGGCTTCAACAGCGGCGATGGTTATGGCAGGAATGGCGCTACCAATGGGAGATTTCGTGGTGCAGACGATCACAGACGGCCGGCCTGGCAGCGCGGCGAGCGTGGCCCGCCGGCCGGCCGTGGCCCTCCGCCTGACAGAGGTGGCCGAGAGGACGACTATCGCGACCGCGATCGGGCCCCACCGAGGAGCCGACCTGGCGGTGGCCCAGGAGGACAAAGGGCCGCGCCAGACACGGATACGTACATACCCAGTTACGGACGCGATGACGCAGTGCGGCGTCGAGACGACTGGCCCCGCGAAGACCGCCGTCCGCCTAGAGATGACCGCCGGCCAGACCGCGACAGGGACCACCGCACCAGCAGGAGTCGATCTCCGGGAATGGAACGGCGCGATCATCGCGAGCGTGAGCGCGACATTTACCGACGATAGAATCGATTTGGCGATGCGAGGCCTCATCGCAGGTGTGAGCGTGGCGTGTAACAATGATAGAAATAAGTTGGTGATGCATGCTAAAGCGGCATAATATATCGAATCACATATGATTTCCTCGGCGTTGGTTGTCATTTGACCTGGACACAAGAATGGAAGCATGGCAGGTTGATGAAGAATGGATGGAAATGTTTTCCCAGCGCGGTTATATTAGAAAAATCTGGGTTTGAATGCCATTTGTAACTATGAAGCGGTCAATTGCTTGCAAGAATAGCGAGGCGGAAGTTGGGTATCGTTTATCGTTGAGTGCAGAAGGGTATATGTACATGTCAAGGACGAGCGTGGTAAAAGGTATCAAAGCGAGAATTTCAGCGAGATTCTGTATCAACAGCGTTCTGTGCGCCTGTCATTAATGGCTTAGCCGCCAGACGAGTCGTCTTCTTCGTGAATGGTTTGCGACAGCAAGCCGCGGGCCACTCGCCGCTTGGGCCCAGTGTCGGAGTCGCTGCCGCGCAAATGTTTTTGGTATGAAGCCGTATCGAGGCGGTAGGGGCCACGGCCGTACCCGTATGTTTTTTCGTCGTCGTCTTCTTCCCCCTCGTCATAGTAGTCAATGTAGTCGCGCTCGCGCTCGTACATGTCCTCGTCGCTGTCTTGCATCCCGAGGTAGGATGTGATGACGGAGGACGTGGCGCCGAGGACGATGCCGGCAACGATACCGATGCCTGCCGCTGCCGCAATCTATATATACTGTGTTAGTCCCGCCTTGCAAGTGTCGTTCTCAGGCAACGGTCGAGGGGCTAAAGAGCAGGGGCGGAAAGCTTACGAAGCTGTACAAAGGCTATGCAGTGACAGTTAGCAACAGTTCAGAACGAAACAACAAAAGAGGGCAACGCACCTTGAGACTGGCTAGGAGAGACAGCGCGCTCTGTGCGGAAGCAAAGACAAAGGCGGCCAGGTAAATCAGCGGCGCAAAGACGACGAGCAGCGCCTCGGCGACGTAAGACAGCGGCACCGTGACGAGCGACAGCGGCAGGGCGACGAGGCGGCCGATGCGGAGGAGGTAGCGGCGCCAGGAGACGGACCAGAGGGCCTTGGCGACGTAGACGACGGTGGCGAGGGCGGCGGAGGGGGCATCGCTTGCCTCGGTCATGGCGGCGGCTGGAGCTGGGTTTGTGGTGGTGTCGGGAGGAGGGCCGGTCGTGGCATCATGGGGGATCGATCTGGGGTACATCCATGAGCAGGCGCGGGAGCTCGCCCTGCAGGTGGTGCTTGTTAGAGGCTGCTGGCTCCAGCTGGGCGAACCCACTGAGAGCTCCTGTCCACCAGTGGCGTCATCTAGTCAACGCAACTTTTTCTAGATCTTCAGTTGACCCTGTACTTTTTACTACAACGGATTTATATTTTTCACCGTACCGTAATTAAGTCTACTTCCTCAATTTTTGTCGTTTTGCAATGATACAGCGGCAGAGAGCTGCTTTGGCAGTCCAGCGCTCTTCCCTAGGTGCCTCAAAAGCTTCTACTGTCAATTAGGTACCAAAAGCAACAGCCAAAGAGATGAAAGTACGGTCCGCAAAACGACCAATTCCGTCAATACCAGATTGGCAGGCCAGTCCTGGCAGATAATTCATTCAAAAAGCAGCTACCTGAATTTCAAACGATTCACATCTTGGTCTATCATCCGCCGCGCCTACACGCACTCGGTTGCTTCACACTGGCTGACCCATCGGGCGCAGAGGCATGCCCCCACCAGCCTGGAAACTCAAACCACCAAAAACCTAGGGTAGTCGCCTTTCCACTGGCCGGCCGCCTTGTAGCAACATCTCACGCGATCCCTCATCACCTGCCGTCCGTCGTGCCTGTACTTCAACGCGCATCCATTGCGTCTCAACCCGAACCGAAGCTGCCTATCTGCCCATCTGCGATTCATCTAGTTACCGAAAACCGACGCCCCGTCTTCCCCGCCCGGAGGAGAGCGTTCGCAGCGCCCCGCCCCCTCCTTCGTCTGAAGCGGCTGCGTTGCTTTTTTCTTCAAGGTCTGGTAGATTTCTTTGGTTAGGCGCCCGAGCAGCAGACATGGGGAACAACCAGTCATCGGGTTCCAAGTCGGCCACGCCGCCGTCGGGCTCGACCTCGTCGCACGACGCAGCACGACACCACACCACCGGCACCGGCGCCGTCCCCTCCTCGTCCCGCACCAGCAAGGACTCGTCGTCGGCATCGTCGTCGCGCAACATTCTCCCCGCCCACGCCACTCACCGCTCTGCCGCCGCCCCTCCCGAGCCCTCGCTTGCCCAGGCCCACGGTTCAACCTCCATCGCTTCGCGGCCCAAGAGCATCTCGGCCGCCAGCTCGACCCTGCCGCCCACCGCCGTCTCCTCCCTCAACGCATCGCCGCACAGCACCATCTCCTCCGCCGTCCCGGCCTCTTCCGCAAAGACTGCTGCAGCTCAGCTACCAGAGACTGAGCCTGCGGCCCCCATACCCATCGCCGAGCCCTCCAAGCCTGTCGACGTACCTGGCGGCGGCAGCAGCATCTCCCGCACCCCAGGCATCAACCGCACCGATTCCGAAATGGCAGACGCGCAGCTCATCGCCAGCGGCAGCATCACCGACATGTATAATGCTCGCCCGCCCCGACTGCCGCTGCCCATCGAGGAAGAGGTGCACACGCCCGGTTCGCCGATTCTAGGCGCGGACGAGTTGGCGCCGGGAGGCGACATCCCAGGGATTGACCACGAGTCTTCCGATGGTCTCACGAGAAAGAGCTCCGCCGTGAGCCAGGCCACCTTTGACGACGAAGACTCCCATGAGCTGCGTGTCGACAGATCCCGTCCCGTCGTGCCTACACGGATTGAGTGGAACGCCGGTGGTGAAAAGGTCTACGTTACAGGTACCATTTTCCAGTGGAGCAGAAAGCAGCGTCTACACCCAGTGTAAGTGCCCAACCGCGGCAGCAGGCCATGTTCCCAAAACTAACCCTACGTCTTCCCCGACAGCGAGGGAAAGCCAGGATGCTTTGCCGGCATCATCTATGTGCTCCCCGGCACCCACCACGTCCGCTTCGTCGTGGACACCATCATGAAGACATCGGCCGACCTGCCGACCACTGTCGATTTCGGCAACAACTTGGTCAACTACATTGAGGTCAGCGCCGAGATGGCCCTCCAGCAGCAGCCGCTCGAGGTGATCACGCCCGGTCCCGACGGGCAGGTTCGGGCCGTGGCCGCCGGCACGGGCGCGGGCGGTGCCTCGTCCTCTGCCGAAGAGCCGCTCAAGCTCGCCAAGTACAAGACCATCCCGCCGCGCGACAGCTACCGCAGCCAGATTCCCCAGTACCTTGTCGACTTTGACCAGGCCGAGGAATCGCCCGCCTACCAAAACGCCGTTGGTGCCATGGAGAAGCTGCCCACGCCGCCTAGTCTGCCAGGCTTCCTCAGCAAGCCCATTCTGAACGCGGCGACGCTGATGAAGGACGACAACAGTGTGCTCAACATGCCCAACCATACAGTTTTAAATCATCTCGCGACGAGTAGCATCAAGAATAATGTTCTTGCTGTGTGCGCGACCACGAGATATCGCGGCAAGGTATGTGTTTCATTCTTCTCCTCGCCGTCAACATGTCGCCGACGCTAACGTCGTATAGTATGTAACAACGATAGTTTACAAGCCCACCTCTGCGGATGAGGGCTGAGTGCAAAGCACGGTCCGTTGCACCTTTTCCGTTTTAGCATTGTAGTTGTGGCGCACCCTTTGGGCTTTCTTTTTTAGACAGAATTGTTGACTATGTCGAATGTGGACATGATGATGGTGGATGAAACTTTGCCATGCAAGTTGTATGCATATATATTCAAATCAGTCGCTATTTATGTACTCGTGTCTCTTCTCAATTCCTTTCCCTTTATGCTTGTACCCCCTCTGTTCTCGTCGTGCTAGTCCCTCCACTTGACAAAGACCTCGTCGGTCCGAAAGCGCTGCGTGCACTGGCTCTCGGCCAACGGCGTGGTGAAGCCCGTGCGGTACGCCAGCAGTCCCGCGTGGGCAATCATGATGCCGTTGTCGATGCAGAAGCGCTCGTCGGTGGCAAAGACGCTGCCGCCGCGCTCCGCCGCCATCTGACCCATCATGGCCTGCAGGCGCTCGTTGCACCCGACGCCGCCGACGACGAGTACCTGCCGCGAGCCGACGTGCGCCATGGCGCGCTCCGTAATCTCCACCAGCATGGCGTACACCGTCTCCTGCAGCGAGAAGCAGAGGTCCTCGGCGGTGAAGTCGGCGCCGCCGGCCTTGACCTGCGCGGCGAGGGCGTCGACGCTCGCCAGGATGCCGGAAAACGAGCAGTCCATGCCCTTGACGGTGTAGGGCAGGTCGAGCAGCCTGGTGCCCCTTTTGGCCATTTGCTCGATATTGTACCCGGGGGCCGGGTCGTTGCTGATCTCGAGCGTGCGCGCGAAGCGGTCCAGGCAGTTGCCGACGGCAATGTCGAGCGTCTCGCCAAAGATGCGATACCGCTGCTCGGCGTAGGCAATGACCTGCGAGTTGCCGCCCGAGACGTACAGCACGACGGGGTTGTCGGCGCCGGTGATGGCGCGGCCCATCTCAATGTGCCCGACGCAGTGGTTGACGCCGACGAGCGGCACGCCCCAGAGCAGGGCGAGGGCGCGCGCGCCGACGGCGACGGACGTGAGCGGCGCGCCCATGCCCGGCCCCTGCGTGAAGCAGATGCAGGCGAGCTGCCGCCGGGGGTCGGTGATGCCGGCCTCGGCGAGGGCGCGCCGCGCGAGGGCCACGAATTCCCGCCGGTGGTGCGCGGCCGTGTCCTTGGGCAGGAAGCCGGTGCCGGGCGGCGAGTTGAAGGTGTCGCGCAGGTTGGACAGGATGGTCGTATTGCTGCCCGTGTGCTGGATGATGCCGATGCCGAGCTTGTTGGCGGAGCCCTCGCAGCCGAGGGCGATCCACGAGGATTTGGACGTGTCCATTGCTTTGTGTGAAATGTGTGAAATGTGTGAAATGTGTGTGTATGTGATGAAGGCGGCGCGATGAAGACCTATGGAGGGGTCGTGAGAGCCACTACGGCGACGATTGTATAAGCGGCTGCGTTTGTATCGTGAATAGCGCAGTGTATTGGGTCTTTATTGTCAAGAAGTGTTGCATATCCAGTATGAAACGTGTTTATAGAAAAGAAAGTTATGCGAATGAATCGTCAAAGTGCAGAAAAGTCAGGCAATTGTTCCAAACGTTGGGATGTCGTCCAGACGTCAATGGCGGGGCATCCAGTCAGGGCCTAGCAAAAAAAGTTGAACCACCAAACACCACCAAATCGGGGCTTATCTAATCGTTGCAGTGACTCGCGAAAAAGAAAATGCCCAGACCAAAAGAGACCTTGACTGATCAGTGGCCACTAACAGATTGGCGCTCAAAATACTACGTCGCCTGCTAACGATGAGCGGGCCCCACTTCCACCTCGTCCCGTTCCCTCACACCACCGCACTGTGCGATTGTTTTACAAGCGGCACGATTTTTTACACAGACCACTCTCTCGATTCACCATTCTTCTGAACTGCTTTCCTTGTCCCTATATCATCACTTGCTCCTGGTTCTATCCATATGGTTCGTGCAGAAAATTCCGCTCCTTGTCCGGCCGCACTTTGCTCTTCCACGCGCCGCTCGGTCACTTCCTGTAACATCGCTGACCAGTCCGCTCCCCATCCAGTCAGCTGAGCTTTGTTTGTATGGCCACGCTGCCACCGTGGGATTCTCAGCCAGTGTCAGCTTGCTTCTCTCGCAGCATCTCTCATGTTCCTCTTGAATCCATGGTTCCCGCCGGTCCAGACGACTTCAAACGGAGCGGCGGTCGTCATGCCTGCATGAGCGCCGCAGCCGCAGCCTCCCGTCCAGCCTTCCACGTTACACTCGCCGCAGTCGGTCGCCATCCAAACCAGCCCAATTGGAGATCCGATTCTACACATCAAGTCTTCAAGAGCCACAGGCACTGTTCATGAAGAAAGAGTTTGCTTCTGGTTCTACCAGTTCTTTTTATTCTTTTATGAATTTGTGCCGGGGGGCATCTTAGTCTAAGACCCCAGACATGGATCCCAACTCCCAACTCCACGCAAACAATATGCCACCCAGGCTATGTACTGGTACACCGGATCAGCAATCCTCTCGGTGATCCTCCGGAATATCAACAAAAAACAGACGTTATATACAAATCACCCTGTTCTACAAGTACGCAACCTCTGCCGCTAAGACGCGGCTTGCGCCTGTTGCTGCGCCGGTGGCGGCGCAGGCAGCGTTCGATTCGCTCCACTGGCCAAAGCTTCTGGTGGTACAGACACAGTTGGTCTGCCACGGAAGAGGTATGAGCTAAGCGGAATGGTCGCCCGGAACTTCAAGGCTCTTGTGTCATATGGGTCCAGCTCATACACTGGTGGCTCGTTATCCTCTTCATCGTCAGAATCGTACTTCCAACGGTCCGAATATCCTTGTGAATCCGTCTTGGGCGGCGTTTTCATGCCTCGTCGGTCTATCCAGAGGCGGCTCAAACGACCGATTCTACGGCGGAAGGCCGGCTGATTGGTTTGCAGCGGCTCATTCGCAGCACCGCCCGCCTTGAACTGGAAGACGGATCCAGCATGCGGCTTGTCCAGCTGCATAGGTGCAGGGCCTTCATCGTCCACTTCCATCGAGTCAGACGATACAGAGGCGGGTGGAGTCATTAGGTATTGCGTCTTTGCCGGGCGGAACTTGAGCTCCAAGCCCTGTTCATGTACCGGCGATAACGGGTCTACAGTAAGATCAATGTGGTTCTGGTTCCATCTGCGATGATTCTGAACCTTGATGTCGATCTCGTTACGAAGCTCCTTCTCCTTTTCAGCGAGCTGGTCAGCAAGCTGGACAAGGTCGGCTTCCATTTGGCGGCCATCAGGCCGGACTGGAGTGCGGACATGGGTGCCAGCAGCCCGTGCAGCAGCTGTCGCATCGACAGGCTTTCGCTTCTGTGGCTGTTCAGAGTTAGTCGCACATCATTGCGATCAGGGAAATTTGCTGCACATACCTTTTGGTTGACAAGGTCGTCGTCTTCGCCCTTGATTCCGAGCCTGAGCTTAATATGTTTAAGTCTCGCACGCTCCTCAAAGACCGCTCGTTCCATGTGCAAAAGTTCACGCTTCATCATTTCACGCTCATATGAGACGAGCACCAGCTGGCGACCATCCTCGAGCTCACGACGCAGGCGCTTGAGCGTCTCGGCAATCTTATTGTCGCGACCGCGCGTCTTCCTGGTCTGCCGAGCTTCACGACGTCTGAAGCAGACGTATGGGTCGGTGTCGTCTGTCTCTTGGTGTGTCTCAAACTTGAGCGTGGGAGGCAGCGGCTTGTTTCCAGCCTCTTGGCGCTTTGTCTTCCAGTACTCATATATTGCTTTGGCATGCTGCAGCAGGTGTTTTGATCCGATCTGGTTCAGTCCAGGCACCATCATGTCGTAAGCAACGACGGTGTTGTCGATGGAAGCAAACGGAGTCTGTTCAGCAGCCGTGTCTTCAAAGACTTCCATGATGCGCTCAAAGTCGTCCTCGGATAGGGCGCCGGCAGGGCCAGGCTTGGCATTATAAGTCTTGAGGAAGTCATTGTCCTCGGTGCTCATATCATACTGGCAGCCGATGCACTCTTCAACAGTCTGGGAGAAGCGAATATATGTGGATGGCTTGTGGAAAGGTACGGGGTAAAGCTGCTCATAGTTTACCTCGCTCTCCTGGGGAGGCGGAACAGGAATTTCCTGGTCATTACTTGTGCCGGCATCTTTGAGAATGGATTGCAAATGATATTCCTAAAGAAATCAGGCCGTGTTAGCGCCAGTTTGGGGTATGGCAAGAAGCGCGGATGCACAAAGTGACAGGGGTTGGTTTGACAGTGGGTCACGTGGCAGAACTCGTGATATCAGGCATCAGATAGGGGCGTTATGGACGAACCTTTTCTTCGGCGTGCTCGACACCGGTGGCGATTTGGGACTCGGTGGTGATGGTCTCATATTCTGTAGCATCGATCTGATCCTCCCTGAGCACAGGAAGAGCAGTCTTGACGCTGAGTTTCTTAACCCGAACCTTGCGAGACGACATGGTGCAGGGGTGGTGAAGGACGGCAGTTTGCCCGCGGAAAATCCGCCAGAAAAATTCACTCAAGTCATAAATCGGGGTGTGAAGAGGGCGGTTTTGATAATTGGCGGATGAAAAAGGTGCTGTGGTGGCACCCTTTTGATGCGCAAAGTCTCGCAGCGGATGAGGTGACGTTGGGATTGTTTTGCCGCGCGAAGAATTTTCACTGGGTGCATGCGTGGAAAACAGAGGATGTTTGTTGACCTGCTGTGGCATGCAATGTCACTCTGCTGCTAGTTTAGCGGGAAGAGGTACAAACCGCCTACATGCCATCCACTTTCCCCCTCTTTCTGGCTCCCTGAGGGCGCTGGAGGCTACGCCGAAAGCAGCTACGGCGGCCAATGCAACCACTGTACGGGAACGGAGTACCTTGAACGCCCACTGGACTGGGCTGGTACATCTGAGCGCTACAGTGAGTCTTTGCACGAAAATGTGCACGCGTCTGCTTAGTAACCCATCGTAGCAACCAGATGGCAGCCCAGATCTCGTAGCATGGCCGTACATTATTGACTGTAGATTTTCTGAACGAGCAAATGTGTAAACAATGCAGAAATTGAGAGTGGAATCGGAACGATTATTGGTCGTCTCGCCTTGTCTCGATACATGTCGAAAGTTTTCTTTTTAAATTCTTTTTCTATGTTGCAACTCTTAGCTTTGACAATGGCCGTCGACACTTGCTCAACAGCGCAGTTGTGTTCGACGACGACACAAACGAACTCGGCGCATAAGACGACAACCCCTGACGGAGAAACTAACATCATACTCAAATGAACGGGTATTAGTTTAGTGCCTTGGACTCTAGAAAAAATAAAATAAAAAATGGCCGCGCATTCCACCGCTGAATCGCAGAGCAGAATACAGAGCAAGTATAGGGTAGGCTTCTTTCGTCATTGAACCTGGCTCGTGCTCCGCAGCTGAACCCCTCCATTGTCAGGCACAGCTCCCACCACCATCCACACGACATTGCCATCTCCACGACCGCGACAACGTCCGACCGGGTCAGCATTATATACGCAACCAAGACAGCCTAAAACAAGGACCTTATACAATCAAACTCAGGCCGCCGGATCGTCGAGCTCACGCGGCTTGCCCACCACCCGCACACACCGCCCGCGCGAGCCAGTCGCAACCGCACTCTTCGCCATGGGCAACACCACCAGCGCCGTCCTGGACAATATCGTCCAAGGATCGAACTGTTAGTGGCCTCCAACAAAGCGATATGGTGATTGGCAACGAATGGTGGAAACTAACATGCGCTCGCAGTCGACAGAGAGGAAGTCGATCGTCTACGGAAGCGCTTCATGAAGCTGGACAAGGTACCTTTGTCCCAACAAGCCGATTTCGTTTACTCCTACGCATACTGACACGGGGTCTGCGCGCAGGACAACTCGGGCACAATTGAGCGAGACGAGTTCCTTAGTCTGCCGCAAATCTCGTCGAACCCTCTAGCGACTCGGTGAGCTCGCCCCCAACGGAACATGAATGAGCAGGCGCGAAACCAAGATGGAAATAAAATCCCTACTGACACGCGTGAATTCTGCTTTCCGCCCTCAGAATGATTGCCATTTTCGACGAAGACGGCGGCGGCGATGTCGATTTCCAAGAATTCGTATCGGGCCTGAGCGCATTCAGCAGCAAGGGCAACAAGGAGCAAAAGTTGCGCTTCGCTTTCAAGGTGTACGACATTGACCGCGACGGTTACATCAGCAACGGCGAGCTCTTCATCGTGCTCAAGATGATGGTGGGTAACAACCTCAAGGATCAGCAGCTGCAGCAGATTGTCGACAAGACCATTATGGAGGCGGACTTGGACGGCGACGGCAAAATTAGCTTTGAGGAGTTTACCAAGATGGTGGAGAATACCGACGTGAGCATGAGCATGACGTTAGGTGAGTTTCGCGGCCGTTTTGTTTCCCCCTGTACTTTCTTCCAAATAATGCCTGCCAATGGCTGCCCGCCCGTCCACCCTCCCTTTACATACGCCTGCCCCAAACCGACGGATAGATTTCCGAAAAAAAAAAAAAACAAATTGCTCCCGACGTTTTGGGTTGCGGTGTCTGTTGTGGCGATTGGGGGTTTCAGCCGGCTTGGCTATTGGCTTGGCAAATTAGAGGCATAAACTAACATGATTCGATGGCAGACCAATTCTGAGGGGGGCAAACTAGGTACCTATATATCAACGCAGCATTGGGAAAGAAAAATGCACGCTAAAAAGACAGCAGTCGCTGGGAGACTGCTAGATGAACTCTAAAACAAATATGACTTGGCTTCATGATATAATGATTATCGAGCATGATTATCCTTCTTTCTATTTCTTCCTCTCTCGCTTTTGCTCGCATTTCTTAAGCTGTCACGCGTGGATGATCATTTCAAAGCGGCCAGTCTAATGTCCACTTGGGAAAAAAAACCATAGTTTGCGGAACTCGGCCCTACAACGCGATGACAGTCCCACCGGTTCCGCTCATGCACGAAACTGATGCACAATCACGGGGAGAGCAAAAGAAAAGATCCGGCAGTGCGAGCCTCGGAAATGTCGGCGTCGTTTGCATTACTTTCCCCCAAGCTCTCGTTTTCACCACTCAATAGAAAGAACTGATAATTCATGGTTCCATTTTCCTCCACCCCAGGCGCGCTGGCCGCTACCATGTTGCCGGCCGGCTGTCGCATGTCTCCCCCCTTCTCGCCCCTCCCCCGGCTGACATCTTGTGTATCATCTCTCCCGCGCTAGTTTTTCCTATTTGCCCGAGGTAAATACTGGGGAAAAGATAATAAATCACCACAAGAAGAGAGGCTACACATGTCTGGCTTTGTGGCTGTCGCAATGCTCGTTCCGCGCTTTTTCTTGATCTTCTTTTTTTTTATATGGCTGCCTATTCCGCCACGGCGTTTTTTTTCGAGTCTTGGCACGCACTACTACTAGTCTACTATTGCCAATACCGCCAAGAGAGGACAGAGGGGGGTGGGCGTCGTCTCCCTAAGGCATGTACCGAGACTACTACCCAGCGTGCCAGACAAAAAGCCAGATACCTCAATCTTTCTGGCCCTGGTCCTTTTTCTTTATTTTTATTTTTTTTATTACGGGGTCCGGCACATCACCAACGGGAACCGGAGCCGTTGATGAGGGGAACGTGATGCCGGGAGCGCTTCTCGCTTACCCCGTGCTATAAGACATGTAATATGACATGTGCATCTTTTTTTTTCTTTCTCTATTTCCGTTGAGTAATGAGATATGAGCATAGGCAGCTGCAGGGCGGGCAAGGGAGGGGGGAGGTGAAGAGAGTCAGGGCGTCTCTCTCCCAGTCGGTCTTTTTATTTTTTAAAGTTTGAGGTTGCGCGATGCAGAGCTAAACCAAGCGATGGACGTTATTTCAGCTGCTGGGTCAGGTAGCGTCATCATCTGCGTGCGTGTCTGACTGGGATTTCATGCACACCCCCTCCCTCTTCTCTCCCCGGCCGGGGGGGTATCGAGATGAGCGAACACCAACTTTCTTAGTCCCAGACTCCCAGTTCAACGGGCGGAGAATTAATTTTTGGTTGGGCGAATTGTGGCTGATAAAGTCCCGAAATATTCTCGCGCCAACAGACATCATAGATGACGCGGTGGACCACCAATTTGCATTAACACTCAGACATTCTTGGGCATGGGCTGATTCTGCTGTCTTGAAACAATATATGCAATGCCAGGCGTGTACAAGGTTGGTTGTTATGCTCGAATTTGTTATGCCATATGGCACTAGTGAAGCGGCCGACATTGCAGTGGCTGCTGTGCCCATTGCACATCATTCTAACACTCCAAAAATGAATAGCCCCAAAAGGGTGCCGTACCAAAGATGGCAGTTCTTTTTTTCTTTCTTTTTTCCATCATGTACTCATTATCCGTCACGTTTGGTCTGGTTCCGGCGGCGAGCATCCCTCTCTGTCTCGTTGAAAAGCTTTACGCAGTCCTCCAGCACTAACACGATTTGGCTTGTCAGCACGCAAAACCTCCCTTGCGTGTCTGGAGGAGAATGGCAATTGCACTTACACGATTCGATTTCATCCTCCCAAACACCAAATTGATAGTCCACGAGGCCATGTCGCTCGATGCCATCGCAGAGGCGGATCAGCTCGTCACCCATCCTCCTAATCATCCGTAGTGATAGGGGCTGCGGCACTACAGTCTCGCCCAACTCTCGTAGCATGTACTGCTTTTGCTTAAAAATAAGCGCAATCCAGGCATGGTTGAAGTCTTGCCATAGCTTCAGGCGGTCCTTGTGAAGGTCTTCGTCGTCGTCGGTCAGGCCTGTAGGTTGACGAGTGTTAGCTGGCTGCGCAAGCATAAGGTAAAGGCCAGTCAAGTGGGGCCTAAAACGATAGCAAGATAACCCAAAGCAGGGAACATCATCCTGGGGATGAAGGACAGCTGAGCTGTTGCCACTGACCTAGTTCTTCTACTCGAGACAAGAGCCACAAGGAAACGCCCAAGAGCCCATCAGCTGCCCGATCTAGATTTCCGTTTGTGATGTCCTGGAAAATGTTGGCAAGACGCCGCTGATAGTCTTTCCATTTTTCCTCAAATTCCGCCGTTCTGTCCAGCGCGGAAGTCTCGGCCATCGCGGCGGAGCTGTTGGCACTGGGATCAGCGAGAGGGTAGAAGCTTTCCGCCCCGGTGAGCCCGCTGGCGCCACTGGCGCTGTTGCCACTGCTTCCTGGCGCTGTACCCGAGGTGTAGGGGAACGTAGTCGGGATTTCCTGGTAGTATGCCGCCGTCGACGCACTGCTAGTCGTGTGGTCCAGCGATGTTGTCCCAGGAGAGACCTCGGCCGTCTCAAAGTAGGCTGTATTCACGTCTGGCTGACCGGATAGCAGCGGAGCGGATGCCAAGGGATTATTTCTGGATGACAGCGAGGTGGCGTACTGTGAGGTGTTATAAATCGAGGCTTGCCCGTTCGTTTGCGGTACGCTGTACATCATCATGCTTGTATTGTAGCCGCCGAACCCTGCTGTTTGCTGCTGTTGTCGCGCCCCAGCGCCAGCATTGCCACTGGGGTCGTAGCCCGATCCATAAGACATTGGTGCGGCTGATAAATTTGTAGGACCGGAAAAGGTTGACATCGGATCAGAGTAATATTGGCTGTCACCACCTGTACTACTTTCAAGGGTGCGCCCCTGGGCGGGCAACCCGAGTTGCTGTTGTTGCTGTTGCTGCCCATGGCGGTATCGGCCTGCCGCTACCTCAGAGAGCAACTCGTTTTGCGAGCTAGATGAGCCAACGGCCGAGTAGCTCGTCTCCTGGGAGCTGCTCGCGGTGTTTTGGCTATACCGACGATCCTGACTGTGCTCATCCATGTCCCCGGCAAATTCTCTCCACGAGGCCTCGACGAAACGGGCTTCGCGATCGGCCGGGGACAAGGAAGTAGGCGAGGGGTAGAAATGCGCCACTATGCCAGCAGCGTGTGGCTAGGAAGAATGCCGCGCAAACTCTTCCCACTTGACACCTTCAAAGAGCTTTCTCGGGGCACTGTTTTTGAGCCAGGAGTCTCCGAATACGTGTTGATGTGCATTCATGTGCAAACTAAGATGTCGGAGATAAGTAACTGAAGCTTGCCAAGTAAGATCAGAGGTCGATTTGGAAGACGATGGTAACGTAAGCGTCGAGGATTTGGTGTCATTCGAAGTCGTGAGGGGCGTCGACGTCTCTTATTGTATCGAGGGCACAGGGCGACTAGTGAACCAGCGATTTCTCGCAATTGGGATCTCGACCAGCATAAAAACTTTGCGTACGTGATTGGCAGAGCGTGTAGCCACAGATCGGGTAGTTCATGATTGGCAGAACAACACAACTGACAGACAGTGGCAGGCCGGGTCACTGCGGCTTGGTGAATGCAAAACTTGCCACTTATTAGTGGCGATGATGAAGAGTTTAAAACTAAAAAGTTGACAACCGCTGACGATTTGAGCTTGGGAGAATGCAATGTCATGAACAGAGAGTAGAGAGCCCTTTGCAAAGCGCCACTGGGGGCGATAGCTGCCCACCTTTTCGGTCCCGAATCTCGCAGGGGAGCGGACGGTGAGAACCAGGCAGCCCGACGGAGCAACTGTGTTGTAGAGGAGCCAAGAGCCCCTAGACCCGCCGATGGCGATGCGCAGACCAACAAGTGGATTTCAAGGAAGAGGGGTTATACAAAGAAGAGTAAAAGAGGGCGAATGGGGAGGAGCGGAGCTGAGTATATGTGGAAGGGGCCCGATCTCGTGTTGGGAGCAGGTGGAAGATGAGGTGTCCACGGCTCTTTAGCTTAATGAATGTGACTGATCTATGTAAGAGGCGGGGGAGGTCGTCTTATATCATCCAGGCTAGAGAGTCCCTGTTGCCGAATTGGATCGGCAGCAATGGCAGACTTGGTGTGATTTGATAACTGTACAAGTAGGGACGGCGGAAGCTACTGGTACAGACGTCTGCATAGTAATCCAAACGAGCGTAGTGGACACGCAGCAGGGCTGCCCAAGGCGTCAGGTTTCTGAAAAGAAAAATTCGGGCGTTAGTTATGAGCGAGACGACAGGTGAGCCACACTCTCGGGGATCAACCTGGTACGCAGGGGGAGGGGGGTGTCTGCAAGGAACAGTAACAGTGGGAAGCTGATTTGAGTGAGGAATTCCAGGTCCAAAGGGGAAAAGGGGCAATATCGATTGTAGACAGAGTTCTCGGCTGGGCATAGTCTGCTTGATCTGCATGAAATACAGGCATTGCGAATCCGCTAGGCGCATCTTGAGGACGCCCAGCCTGCAAGCAGAGGACTCGAGGCTTGACTGCAGGCACACCTGCAAGAGGCTTGCCCCAAGAAAAACGGGGGCTTGAATGCCCTGACATTCAAATACTCAAAAGGACCGAAGAAATTATTGTTGCTGCTAACATGGGTAAGGGTTTTGGGCAAGGCTTTGTGGAGGTTGCGGAACCCAGAGCGTTTATGCGCGACTTGTTAACGACGGCGTCCATGGCTAATACCCACTCGAGTCAGTGACAAGGGAAGGTTTCGGAGTCGGAGCTGCGACTTGGATCAGTCGTGCCATTGAACAGGAACAAAGCCTTGGAGACAGACCACTAAAGAGTGGATTCGTCCCAACAATGGCGAGCAGGTTGCCGATACCACTTCAACGGCCAAACCAGAAGGCATGGAAACTGTGTAAGTGCAGCTGAAGACGGTTGCTGGTTTTCCTGTTTTGACGAGGAAACTTGCAGCTAGTGGCTGAGACTTGCACCAAGCTAGGGCCGATGCAGGCGAGCAGGAGTTTGCTAGGGGCGGTTTGGTGTACTTGACTCGAGGAGGCCGCGGCTTTGAAGGAAGCTGCATTGCATGGATTGCGGTGTCGAATGCGACGTAAAAGTCAGGACGAAGCTTGTTTCATGGATATGGCCGAGCAGTGTTTCGCGAGCGAGGCGAGTTACAAGACCCGGCCGAAAGTTGCGTTTTGGCCGGGGCCGCGGGCTGCATGAATGGGCGATCCGGCACCTCCAAAGATGGGCATTGGAGAAACCCGAGTCCTGTCCTAGCCGAGAGGCCATCTGGTGATGAGCCACAGAGGAGGCACGCGTGGATTAGCCAGGTTGACCTTGACTGGAATAGGCGATGATTGGCAGGGTAGCGCCAGGTCCGAGGTGAGTGCTGTGGCCGGTGTAGCTGAGCGGGATGCTACACTGTTTTTGCGCTAATACTGGTACGCGGCGAGAAGCTCGCGGCGCCCACTGGAGGGACGCAAGGATAAACTTTGTCTTGCATTGCGTCGACGCCGCACACAAGACCCGGCTGGGTTGTGGCTGACGTTTGCCTGGCAGCGACTCCCGCGCCAACGACACCCCCCCACGAGGGGACAAAGTTTACTGAACAATCAGGTGTGTCCGTCCCCCGCTGGACAGGCGCCACCTACTCAAGTAGGCTTGCTCATTTCCTGACGAAATCGGCAGGTCCCCGTGTAGTTATGATTGATCGCCCCGTCACTGCTGTTGGCTTCTCGTGAGGCTGTCCGCCCTAACGTAGCCAAAAGGTGACGCGCGTCTCAGCGGACGACACCGACTCAAGACGACCGGGGTACAGCCGCAGATGTAGGAATATCGAGGCGAAAAGGGGCAGATTCGAGCCTAGAGCGAGTCGCGGAACTGGTATACGACGTTACGCCAGCATCATCTAGTGGTCCGAGTGACAGTGGCACGGCGACTCAACGGGTGACGGCAGCACTTGGCCAAGGCCTGGCGTAAACGCATCATGTGCTAGAAGTGATGGCTCTAGAACGGCTTGGCCCTGCACCGCTTGGATGGTTGGATGGGCAGGCCGAGTAGATAGACTGACAAAAAGGCAGAGACCAAAGACAAAAAGCCATTGTGGAAAGATGTGCGGTGCTGTGGAGGCCAATTGTTGTTGAGAGGAGGGCAAGCAGCGAGTCGTAAATTAGCCCAAGGCCGCTGCCTGATCATTGCGCGCCCCAGGAACTGCCCAACGGGGGAAGGTACCGCCTGTGGCTTTACCAGGCAGCTGTTTAACGGTGCTTTCAGTGGACCAGAGCAGTTGGGTGGGGAGCCTGTCACGGCCTGTCAGTGTCAACTGGCCGCCACCTAGGTACTGTACGGTGACCTAGGTACCTACCTACCTAGGTATCCAGGGTGCCAGGCAAGGTAGGCCAGGTGTCTCGTCATGCTGGATATCTTTTCTAGCCAAATGCTTTGCATATGGACACCGCTTGTTCCAAAACTCATGCTATCCCGACTCGTTATTACCTGCCAGCTGTCAGTGCCAAATACCTCTCAAGCCTCTTGGAGAAATGCCCGGCAACCCGCCAACTCTGACTTGATTAATGCTACCTACTTACCTAGGTACCTACCTAAGGTACCTGGGTCCGCCCCGCCAGGCCCCGTGGGTTCGTGCGTTCGCCGCACTTTCCTTCTCTGCCAAGCCCATTTTTTTTTGCAGCTTTCACCATCCCACACTGCAGGGCGACAGCCTCGAAGTAGCGACCGCATGACACCGTCCTCAGTTCCTCAAACTCGCCGCGCTGAGACGGAGCAATCTTTCTGTCATCTACCCTACCTCATTTGAATCAGTTCTACGCGGTCTGTATCAGCCGAGTCAACAGAAGCTCAAGATGCCGCCGAGCCAAGACTGTTTGTCCGCGCAAGCATGTAGCAGTCTGTCTGGTTAAAATTGGGGATCGTCATGCACGTCACGGAAATGACGGAAGCGACTTACAGAGACTGCATTGATGCCTCTGGAATCTTTCACATGCTCATCCCAATGCCTACCCGTGATGTGACAGCAATGGACCAGGACGGGCGCTTGGGATGATGATCGGATCTTGGCGCTGCGACGGCCCAAACCTATAACACTGAGCCACAAAAGAATAACAGCCCTTTGCCTACTGTTGATGCACACGAGACTGCCTCGGCCCGCGATTTGAACTCTATGTACTTGCTGCATCGAAATGATGTACCATGCATCACGCAGTGCGGATCCGATGGCTGCGGCATCAGCAGATCTTTGCTGACTGGCATAATTACTATCAACAACGGCTTTTTTGCAATAGACGCCGAAGGGGCATAAATTCCGTTTACAATGGAACCGGGCTCATGCGAGGAACGTCGAACGCCTGCAGGTATCCAGTACGAAAACAAAACGGCAACCTCGCTGCATGAACACATGCGTCACCGTGCCCAAAAGTCCTTCCCGCTCAAGTCCAGGTTTTGCCTGCATGTTAAAGCAAAGATATACACTTCGGACAACACTCACACATTGGGACATCCTCCCGACACGCAGACATGCACTTCCCGAAGGATGCATATTCCATCCCAAAAGGCTTCGCCGCGAACTTCAAGCCCAGTCCGCGCACTTTGTAACTACCAGTATAAGTCTTGGCAAAGGATGCTAGCTCGACAGTAAAAAGCCTAAAGGTGTAGATACAAGTTTATACAGCACATACCCTAGGGCCAAAGTTTGTGCGCCGGTCATCACTACTATCCAGTACGAGGCTGGCGCGCTCTTGTAAAACGTCTGGTGTGTAACACCTCCATGGTCTTTCTCGCAAAAGACCCTGTGCTAGTATAACGTTTGCTATTTGCGTTTTATAGAACGAGGACGAGGTAAGAGGACACTCATCGGACCTATGATACTCAGCGATCTCTTGCACTGCCTCAAATTTGCTGCTGTCCACGGTCTGCTGCACTGGACACTGGCAGGTTCCGCTATGGGAGACTAAATCAACCTAGATTTCAACGATTCTCGATCAACTTCCCGACCTGGCTAGCAAATGAGTCTTAATGTAGGTAGCTTGGTGGCGCTCAGTAAATTGGTTACCTGCTCACCCCCTGCAACTTGCCAACTGCCGCGTTTCATGACAGAACCAAATCGAAAAGGCATCACTTGCTGTTGGAATCCTGGAAGCGTATCCTTATCAGCAGCCTTGTCCGCCAAATCCCAGGTTACGTGCTCCTATCAGTATTCTTTTGCGGACAGCGGCCTATTCGCCCGTCCACACAATGCGCTTGGTTGAGGCAGTTTCCACTCTTCCCGCGGCCAGGCAGCCTCAAGAAATGCCGGACGCAAGCCTCGTAGACGTATAAAATAATGGTACCCGACTTTAAAATGAAAAACACAATAGAAGAAAAGGCTACCAAGGCGAAAGTTTTAGTTGCCACGCACTTGCCTAACAAACTGGGGTGTGGCCTGGCATCATGTTCCGCAGCCGGACCAACGGCCTACAGGGTCAATTGAACCTCCGAAAGACACCGTTCCGTGATATTATGGCCTCAATGGATAACTAGAAACACGAAAGACTAAACGCTTCCGAGACCACGAGGTCCAGGGGTGTGGACGCTAAGCAGAGTGTTTTGCTCAACTGCTTCACTTGTTCAGGCTGCCTTGCGGCGGGACGTGATACCCGGTGGCTTGTCCATATCCCTGCCAAGCAGCCGCCTTTGCCTGATGCTACTGATACATAGCTAGAGCACTGCGGGATGCTAATCGAGCCGCTGGCTAGGGCTGCGACCATGTAGACACTTGTCCCGTGCCGAGCAGGCTGCCAAAGCCCGTCGAGGACCCCATCGTCATCTTCGGGCTTTCTACGCCATTCAACAGTCAAATAAATGCAATGCATTAGGATTATATCGTGATGCGGCAGTGTCTGTAAATCATTCGGACTGAAATGTGTCTGTGCATAAAGTCTCCGTCATTTTTATGCCGACAGTGGGTGGCTGGAAATGGTAACCTTGATTCCGATCGGGTTAAGGTTACCTGCGACAAGATGCGACGCCGAGTGGTCTTTGCACCCTCATCTTGCCGAACTTACGAACAGACATTTCATTCGCCGGTGCTTTGCCGTTGAATGAATTGCCGTTCCGTCGCCGAAAGGCATAATTGGCAGGCAGTGTCTTACACGAAACCTTTATTCACGAGGTGCGTTGATCTGCGCCAGGGATGGGGCACACTAACAACTAGCGACTTGCGACAGAACTAACAGGGTTCATGCCACGAGCCGGCCGTCGCGGGCTGCCCAGAGTGAGACAAGATACCAGTTGGACACCGAATACCCGGATGCGTTTGTCATGCACTCAACGTCACGGTTGGTCCGTAGGCCGTGATATCCGCGAGGCAGGTGACATGTGAGTCTTTTCTGCCGGTCGAGGCCGAGGCCGCTGTCTGCACATCGACGATGGTCGGCCGGGAACTTTTTTTTTATGATTGGTATTGGAGTGGTGGAGAGCAGAACGAAACATTTCTTTCCCACGAGAAATTGAGCCCATGCATGGCGACTGGCACCCGCAACACCTTTATGCCCCCCCCGCCAGGAATTGACTTCCTGCCGCACGCCCGCTTTGGCTAGTTAGCCCTGGCTGATGCAGACCCAGCACATCTTCGGCTTCTTGTTCGAGTGAAGCGCGCCTGCACTTGAGTCTTTTCTCCATCGATGATCTCGTATAGACTTTCCTTTCCTCGCTTAGCACGAATGCGGATGACTGGGCAGGGGAGCGGCCGGATGATGGTTCGGCACAGAACATCTTGGGACGAGAAATCAATTCTCGTGCTCTGTCTTATCGCAGCAGGCTCTTCCCGGTCGTCTGCTATACAGGAGCGGCATCAACCCAGGCTTGGTCCCCTGCACAATATTGCAACGAGGCTTGGACTAGTTTGCATTTTACCCATCAACCGGCATCATCCGACGGAGTGGGTGGGATTGTGGAGGAGAGGGGGGTGTGATGATGTGGAAAAAAAAAGAGAAACGCTTTCTTTGTTTACAACTACACTTGATGGTGATGCATGTAGCAGAAATGATAATGTACATGGGTGCCAGGTGACCAGACAGGCACTTCCGATGGTATCGTGGCATCCCGGACACCAAACGATGCGGCCAATGATGCCGCCAACCGCTTGCTCCAAGTTGTATTCATTGGTGGAACATCTCCGCCTGAACCTGTTTCTGCTTCTATCGCTTGACCCAGGCAGGACTCTTACGAGCCTTGACATGACCGTGTAACTTTCTCTCCACCTTTCTGGGATCACGCGTGATGCAGCCAGCTGCAGAGGAGAAAAAAAGAGATAGGTCAGCAAACAAAAGTCCCTGGATTATGGCACCACAACGCGATGATCCGGAGTTACATTTCTTACCTTTTCGTAGAGCGGGCTTGAGTGCTGGCTCGTGTGCCAACAGGCCCTTGGCAACGGCCATGGTCATGGCCTCTGCCTGGCCCGTGGTGCCGCCTCCCTCCACCAGGGCCCAGATGTTGTACTTGTCGAGGCGGCCCGTCGACATGAGGGCCCAGACGGCGCTCTCGCGGTCGTGGACGCGGCCAAACGCCTCACTCAGGGTCTTGCCGTTGACGAGGATCTCGCCAGTGCCCTCGACGACAAAGGCGCGGGCCGTTGACGTCTTCCTGCGGCCGACGCCGACGGCGCGGCCGAAGCGGTCCACGGTGAGCGGGCGGGCGACGTTGAGCAGGGCGTTGACGGGCTTGGTGAAGCGGGCGACGGCGGCCTTGACCTCGTCTGGCGCCAGCGAGGGCTCGATGCAGTGCAGGCGGCGCACCACGCGCATCACCTGCGAAAAGTGCGACGCCTTGATGCTCTCGCCGAGCTCGCGCCGCATCGCTTCAAGCTTCAGCCACGGCATCTGCACCGCCTCGGCCGACGGCAGCGTCGGCAAATGGTTGTGCCGCGCGAGGAGCCGCGCTAGCTGGATGTGCAGGTCGTTGAACTGCGGCGTCCGGGAAAAGTACGACGGTGTCGTGGGCACGGCGCGCGCGTGCGTCACGCCGCGATGCGGGATCCGGATGGCTTCGAGCTGCGACTTGAGGTCGGTGTTGTTGTCGAAGCTCGAGGTGCTGTCATTGCCGCTCGACATTGTCGTTGTCGTGAGCGTTCTGATGGCTAGGGGGATCGAAAGGGAAGCTCGTGTCGCCGAGGCCGTCGGTAGCCATTGCGAGCCCAGCGCGGGCTTTCTGCACCGCATTTGGCGCAAGCTCGCACTGACACTAGCCATTATTATGCCGGCTGTGTGACAGTTTGTGTATAATTCGGGTCGCCGTTGCGCTCTCGCTCTCCCTATGGTCGTCGACTTTGAAGTCGGACGTTGCTCAAAAACCCTTCGCCAAGATGGCCTAGCTTTAGCGCGCCACATCACGTGGAGATTAGATACCAATACTAGCAATCGGTGTGAGGTCAGAGATAACCTGACCGAGCTCCACATAGTTGACCTGAGCGAGTTTGTCCGGTAGAACGTTCTTCCGAAAGCCAGCTTGTACTGTAACATTATCGGTTAGTTAGGGGTTGTGCGAAGCACGCTGCGCGAAGCGCTGGTTAGGATTTGGGTCATGGCTAGGATTTGGGTTATAGTTAGGGTTAGTGGTATTATTTTTTTTATTTTTATTTTATATTATATTTATTTAGTGCTAACTGATTTCTTATTCTAAGTAGAGTACAAGCTGGCTGTCGGAAAAACGTTCTACCGGACAAACTCGGTCAGGTCAACTATGTGGAGCTCGGTCAGGTTATGTGTAACCACAATCGGTGTTGCCTTTGCAGCCACTCATTAGCCACCGTCTGCCGTTGCTGTAGGAGCCACCGCACGCGGGGCTAAAATTATCCCACCATAAAAATTTCCTCAACCCTCTGCGGGCCGTGGACAGATTTTCCTCTCACCAGTCTCCTCATCTCTCACCACATCACCCAGTCGTTGACTAACTGAGATATACTGTCAAAATGGCTTTCGGAACCCTTTTCGCCAGCGAGGTAGGTCCAACTGCTCGATTTTACTCTATCTTCGAAAAAGAATTTCGAGTTGCTGACAGCGCTGTTCCCTCCAGGGCAACCCCCGCTCCATCGCCATCAAGGCCGTCGCCAAGGCCAATGGTCTCGACATCAAGGTCACCACTGTCGACCTGACTGCTCCTCGTACTCCCGAGCACCTGACTGGCAGCCCTGTCGGTCGTGTTCCTGCCTTCGTCGGCGAGGACGGTTTCACTCTCCACGAGGCTGTTGCCATTGCCATCTACTGTACGTGACTCAGATTTCTTTCCTGCAAGCTCTGCCCCCTCATCTCGCGGCCCAATTTGCGCCGCCTTTTTGTGTGATGACTTAGCCTTTTATTATACAGTTATCCCTGTCTGAAAAAAATATTTTTCGTGTGGATATTGCCTAACTTCTGACATTTTTGCTTCTCAAATATTCTGTTTGCTTGTTTCCATGGGCCAGGAGCACAACAGCTAACATGAAACAGTCACCTCCCAGAACGAGAAGACCACTCTCCTCGGCAAGACCAAGCAGGACTATGCTTCCATTCTCAAGTGGATGTCCTACTTCAACTCCGATGTCCTCAATGGCCTTGCCGGCCAGTACATTCCTCTCCTCGGCCGTAGTACCTACAACAAGCAGGCTGTTGATGACTCTGCCAAGGAGTCCGAGAAGACTGTTGCTGTCGTCGAGAAGTACCTCCTTGAGCACACTTACCTCGTTGGTGAGCGTCTGACTCTCGCCGACCTCTTCTCCGCTGGCATCATCAGCCGCGGCTTCGACTTCTTCTACGACACCAAGTGGCGCCAGGCCCACCCTGCCACCGCCCGCTGGTACGAGACCATTATCAACCAGCCTATCTACGCCGATGTTGTCGGCAAGGTGCAGCTCCTTGACAAGGTTGCTCTCCCCAACGTTGCCCCCAAGAAGGCTGAGGCTCCCAAGGCTGCTGCCGCCCCCGCTGCTGCCGCTGCCCCCGCTGCTGCTGAGGATGCCCCCGCTCCCAAGCCCAAGCACCCTTGCGAGGCTCTTGGCAAGCCCAGCTTCGCCCTTGATGATCTCAAGCGCTTCTACTCCAACAACGATACCCCCGTTGCTATGAAGTACTTCTGGGAGACCGTTCCCTTCGACGAGTTCTCCATCTGGAAGGTTGACTACAAGTACAACGACGAGCTCACCCTCACCTTCATGTCCAACAACCTGATTGGTGGCTTTAACACGCGTCTTGAGGGTTCTCGCAAGTACGTCTTCGGTACCGCCTCCGTCTACGGCCAGAACAACGACTCCGTCATCCAGGGCGCTTTCGTCATCCGTGGCCAGGAATTCGAGCCCGTCTTCGATGTCGCTCCCGACTACGAGAGCTACACCTTCACCAAGCTGGACCCCAAGAAGGAGGAGGACCGCGCCTTCGTCGAGGCCAACTGGGGCTGGGAGAAGCCTGCTGTTGTCAACGGCAAGGAGTACCCCCACGCCGACGGCAAGGTCTTCAAATAAACGGTTTAATGAACTGGGTTGGGTAATGAGGCATACGGATCATGGGCTGACGACTGGGAAAATGAGTTACGAGTTGCAGATGTGCTATTCATGAATGAAGCGCCTGCATTGTAATGATTATGGGAACGGATGAGTACAAATATGATCCTGGTAAACACCGGTATATAGCAATGAAGACGCATATATGCTTTTGTGTTGAAACAATTTGCCAACCCGCGACGCCGCTGTCTTGATGAGTGAATGTAGCTGCATCTTGCGGCAGCCCACTCAGTAAAGATGCCCCACGATATCAAACTAATGCAGCAAGAAAGCAACATGTTCTTCGCGAGTAGTATCAAAGTTTCCAGTTATCTAACTAACCTACACAGACCTTGAAAGTCATAGCTAACACAAGTTTTCATTCAGTCGATTTATTGAGCAGTCATTTTCGAAGAGCCGCCACAGGTCTGCAAGACCATCTGCAAAAGTTAAACCAAACAACCAGGATCTCTGTGAAAGCGAGTACATTTTTCAATCATCAGCTGGTCCACTCATGTGTACCAAACTCCCGAGAGTCGACTCATGTTAGAGCGCTCCCTTTCTCATGCTTCCATCTATCCAGAAACAGAAAACTGCTTCTGCCCACCTTACAACGTGTAGCTCGCCTCAAGCTTGAATGGGTTCTCTCGTATGTAGCGACTGATATCCGCCTGGTGCGCCAGCTCATTAATGTAATCGTGTACCTGCGGCAGCACATTCGGCACCTCGCCCACCGGTCCCGCGTACTCTGGAATCTGCAGCAGGTTAAACGGCTCGCTGCGGGCCTTTTCCGCCGAGTCGTCGACGAGCACCGTGTTGGACTGATCCCAGACGGCGCTGCTGGCCATGACGGCGCGGTCCGCCCACAGCCGCGTGAGGCGCTTGTAGCACTGCACGCGGCTGTCGTAGTCGGCCTTGGAGAAGCCGAAGCGGTCGCGTCCCCAGATGACGAGGCACAGCCGGCGCTGGTGCGGCGTCAGCAAGGTGCCGACCATGTTTTGCACGTTTTGCGGCCGCGCCGACGACCACACGGCCACGTGGAACGTGGAGAGGAGGTAGTCCATGAAGACGCGCGCGTGCGGGCGCTCGACAAAGTGCGAGGGACGCCGCTTGCTGGGACGGTGCAGAAGAGTCCCGTTGAGGTCCATGACGATGAGAATCCGCCGTGGGCTCGCGAGACGGGAGGGGGCGAGGTTGGCGCAGCGAAGGTAGGCGTCGGTGGGCTCGGGGACGCCGCCTGATGCTACGCTTGGGACGGTGATTTCGTCGCGGACAAAGAGACTCTTTTTCACTTTGGATCTAGTACGATAATTAGTATGAGATGAATGCGTTGGTTGGGCTGATGTACTCTGTGGTCTTGATGACCTGAATGACTGCTTGCGAGTCTGAAGATATCTTGGCCGCATTTGCAGTCTGGGCGACCTCAGCAGCCTCAACGGCCTCAAAAGCCCCCTTTTCAGCCATTTTCAGCCTTTTCGTTTTCTTTGTCTTTTTGTGAGTTTTGAGCTCTGTTTCTGTCACAGTAATTTGAGCTGGAGCGCCATTCTGCCCCGTCATGGTTGATGTGACCGGCTTGGACTTGGGCTTGCGAAATTTCCTTCTTGGCTGTTGGGTTCTGAGCTTTTTGCCACCATCTGCGTTGACACTTTCTTTCTGAGCAATCACAGCCTGCGCTGACTGCTGGCTCATGGCTATGACCTGCTGAGACGCCATCTCGTAACTAAATTTTGTCGATGGCTGTACTTGAACGCGGCCGGCATGATGGCGATCCGCCGCAGTGTTTGGGTGGAAGTGAGCTCTGAGAAGCTGAGTTGCGAAGTGAGCCTTGGGCAAGTTGAGACACCGTGGTAGACGGGTAGGTATAAGTCTCTGCAGATGCGGCATATAAGGCAAGTGACCGATGAAGTCTCCAGGCGCGACGCAGCTTCAATGTTTGCACATTATTGGTTTGAGGTTTGACCAAGTGAACGGCGTCCTTGATTCCTGTGTGACGGGTTGAAATTAGCCTCATCCTTGTACCTAGACTTTAGCGCTTTATTACCTTAGTACCTAGACACTGTCTTGGTGGCGCTTCTAGTGCCTACCTATGTATGCACTGAAGGGCGCTCCGTTACAGTGGGCTCTCCCCCCCACAGCACGTTATCGATAGCAAAGATCCCTGCACTTGGCGGCCTGCGTCTCAAAAAAATTATCCCCAAGCGGCGGCTCTGCAGACGCTGCTTTATATTCAACACATTTTACCATATTGCCGTCATGCCGCCTAAAAGAAGACCCCAGTCTCTTGGGCTGGATAGAAGAGTACGCGCCCGTCGTGATGAAGACTGGGAGCTTGAAGCCGAGTCGGACAACCAGCAATCGGACGAAGTATCGCAAGAAGATGTTCGGGAGCAGGACAGTGAAGACGAGGAAGCGTCTGGCGCCGAGGAAGATGAAGAATCAGAAGTACGATCCGCCGAAATACTTTTTGTTCAGCGCCAGGCAATTAATAATTCAAACAGTCCGACTCAGAAGGCGAAGCGCCTCCCAAAGTCGACATCTCGTCCATATCATTTGGTGCCCTAGCTCGCGCGCAAGCAACCATGCCCGCAACAGGCCGACGCTCAAAGAAGAGCAAAAAGGAAGACTCTGACGACTCCGACACCAAGCCCATGACGCTCCGCGAACAAGCCGAAGCCCGCAGAAGTCAAAACAAGGGCGCGAAACCGCCGAGCCGTTCCTCCAAGCACGCGCCGCAGGAGCAGACCTCCAAGAAGCCCGTCTCGCGCCGCCGCGAGATTCTGCAGGACCCCCGCCGCAAGGCCCGCGACCCGCGCTTCGACCCGCTCATGGGCGCCGTCGACGAGGACAAGACGCGGCGCGCGTACGCCTTTCTGGGGGAGTACCGCGACAGCGAAATGGCCGACCTCAAGGCGCAGATCAAAAAGACCAAGAACCCCGCCGAAAAGGAGGCGCTGAAGCGGCAGCTGCTGTCGATGGAGTCCAAGAAGAAGGCACAGAAGAAGCGCGACGAGGCCGAGAGCCTGCTCCGGGCGCACAGGAGCAAGGAAAAGGACCTGGTGGCGCAGGGCAAGCAGCCGTTTTACCTCAAGAGGAGCGAGCAAAAGACGCAGCTCCTGACCAACAGGTTCGCGGACATGAGCAAGGGCCAGGTCGACCGCGCGATTGAGCGCAAGAGGAAAAAGGTGGCGGGCAAAGAGCGGAAAGAGCTGGATAGCCTGGTGCGCGTGAGGGATCGCCACTAACTGGCAAGGCAGGGAAGACGCCGCTGGTGGACGAAATGAAAGTGGCTGAATAAATGTGGCATAATCATGATGAGAGAGATACCCAACGCTCCATAACCACCGAAATCTATTAAATATATATACAGACAAATGGCATGCGTTGCCTGTTCCATTCATTATTTCCACAATCTATGATGGGGTGGCTGTTGTACAATATGCTCTGATTCCTGAGAATTTTCTCTAGACGTAGCCAGACTTGGCCACGGCCTTTTCAAACATTTCCTTGCAGCGCACCTTGCTTCCCAGCTTGGCGCAGAGCAAGAAGGCACCGCTCAGTTTGCGATGCAGGCTGTACGTCTCCTCAGGCGGCGGAGCCAGCCGTTCCTGCAGCATGACGGGGATAAGGGCCTTTACGCGCTCGGTGATGGTCTGGTCGTGGAAGTCGTAGACCTCGGGCGCCGACGTGAGGAACGGCTCCGCGAGCGTCAGCACCGACTGGGTGTGCGCGTCGACCATGACACGGCTCTCGTGGCCCGTTAGGTAGCCGAGGTCTTCCGAGAGCTGCTTGACGGCGGCACGGTCGGTCCGCGACGCGGCGTCCAGCAGCTGCACGTATTGCCGGACAAACTCCTCAGGGTACTCCCGCGAGGCACCAAAGTCGAGGAGCTCGAGCTTGTTATTGTCGGCGTTGTACAGAAAGTTGGTCCAGTTGGGATCCGTCTGCATGAAGCGGAATTCGGTGATTTCGCGCAGACACAGGCGCAGGATCTGCGTACCGATCCAATCACGCTGGGCCTGGGTGAAAGACATGACGCGCGTGACGCCGACGCCGTCAAGAAAATCCATGGTGAGGACATGCTTGCCAGATGCCTCCGGGTAGACGGTTGGCGCTTCAAAGACATCCTCCTCGCCGGCAAGGAGTTTCTTGTAGCGCACGGCGCACTCGGCCTCGCGCTCGTAGTCGCACTCCCAGCCGAGCTCCAATCGAGCATTGTCAATGGTCTTATTCAGGTACAAGCCCCGTGGGAGAAGCTTGGTGGCGGTGAGGAGGATGCTGAGATTGTCGAGGTCCGAGTTGATCGAGTCGGCGACGCCGGGAAACTGAATTTTGACGGCAACGTGGCGGTTGTTGGCCTTGAGCCGCGCCTTGTGGACTTGACCAATGGACGCGGCTGCGATGGGTGTCTCGTCAAAATCTGAAAAGAGCTCGCGCCACTCGGGACCCAGGTTGGCCGTCAGGACTCGGTCTCGCTGCCAAGCGGGCATATAGTCGGCGCGGTCTTGGACGCGCTGCAGGACTTCCTGAATCGGCGCAGGCAGCATCTTGGAGTCCTGGAAGCTCATCATCTGACCGAGCTTCAAAGCGGCGCCTCGCATGCGCGACAATTTGGCGACAAGGCGCTCCATGTTTCCGCCGCTGAGCAAGACGCTTCCTTGGCCACCGCCGCCGAATGCTCGGCTCACGCTCTCTGAAATTGCGCCGCCAAACATGCCGGCAGCAAGACCACCATAGTTCCACAGGCGACTGATGCGTGATGAAGGCACACTGGACTCTCTAAGCTGGTAAGCTGGCTTTGAGTCGCCTTGCTCTACAGCCTCTGAGATGGCCTCGGTTATGGGTTGCTCTGCTGCTGGCGTAGCAGCCACTGGTCCGATCGCCTCCATAGATGGTGGAGGTACTGGTTTGATGCCAATGGCCCGTTCTGCGCTTGGGGCAGCTGCCACCGTTGGCCCAGCTGACATTGGCTCCTGCGACTTACTAGTCTCTATGGATGGTGCAGATCCCGTCTTGACGATGATAGGCTCCTGTGGAATGGGAGGAGAGCTTCCCCAGTGCCGTAGCGGATGCTCCTTGGCAGGCCTTCCCGCCGAAGCCGAAGACTGTTTGTGGCGCTGCTTGCGTACCGAATCCAGGATTTGTGAGCCCCTTGTGGTATGGAATATGTTGACATCGACTTCGCTGGGGAGGCCGAGCGCCTCAGCGTCGGGTCTGGTAGCAGCATTGAGCTCGCGCGAAGCCCGCGCGTATCTGCTTTCTGTCGAGGGGGTTGCCGTAGGACGCGGCGGCGCAGCGGGCGGGGGCTCTGTTCTCGGTGCATTGGTGTCGGCTTCGGTAATTTCGGCCTTGATCGACCCTAGTTGGGTGCTGATCTGGTCCGACATCTCTGAACTCGCGGCTTTGGCCTTGTTCTTGAGGTCAACGACGGTTGCCGCGGCGCCGCGATATCGCTGCAACTGCTGACCGCGGAGGGCGATGTGCTTGGTGGCAACAGACCGCGAGGCGCTCAGCACCGCGGCCAGGTCGATGGTCAGGTCCGCGAGCCTCATGTCGGGGGTATTGCGGTGGCAGGGAAATTGGTCCTCATGAACAAAGTGGTGACGTCGAAACTTTTTAGGAAGCTATTGCAGCGGATAGCTTCCGGCCAGTGGGCCCCGGAAACGCAGGCCGGCGTCAATGCAGTTAAGCGATATCAGACCAACATTGGTCATGTTCAGCCGGTTGGAAAAATTCAAGTGAAGATGTGAAACGGTTCTGATTCATCCAATCATCATTACTATCTCATTACATGTTTGTTGTTTACAAAGTGGTTGCGTTATTTGGACTTGCTGTTTGGTTTACTCACGTTTCTTAACGAGGAGCCTCGTCGCAGCGGCGTTTCCTGCCACGACTGACCAAAGGAGCTGCTCGGTGTTTTCCCTTTGGGAGTTCCCATTTTACTCCAAAGACGCTTAGCAGCTGGGGTGAGTACGTCCGAGACTCGCGGACTACTCGGAAACTTGGGAATGTCTACGCTTTCAGAGCGTCCGGTGAAGCCATTCCGGGAAGACTCCCGATTCGACTTGGCTATTCGATCTACCATCTTTTCGTGCAACACATCCTTTTTCCCACGCTCCTGTATTTTGAACGGGTTATTTGAGTCGCCAGGGCCCAAATAAATGACGGGCTCCTGCTTTGCGGCAGCGTCGTAGTCATCTTCGTCGTCCACAAATGCATAGCCATTGACCCGTGGTGTTTCGCCTCCACCAGCCACGCTGGAGAATGCATCTTTGACACGAGGTTTCCCAGAAATGGCGTCTCTGATGGAAGACATTGTGGGTGATAGCGGCCGCTGTGTAATATGAGGCTGTGGAACACGGGTATTGGCGTAGACGACTGATTTCGGGCCCGATCTGGAAGCGTCTGCTGCAGCCTCCGCCACGGTCTTAAGAACATCGTCAAGATCCTTCGGCTCGAACATTAGGCTGTTTTGAGCGTCCGAGTCCCAACTGTCCGGGCGTGCAGGTCGGTCATCGCTATCTTTGATCGCTAGCCTGTCGCGTTTCATGAAGCCGTCGTCGACAAGCTTCCCGTCTTGGGCTAGGCGATCTGTGACTGCTTTTTGTGCAATCATTTGCTTTGATGGCATCTTGTTGCCACGCCATAACCAAGCATATTTATCAGCTCTTTTCTGGTTTTGTTTGTCAACCAGTCTGTAGAAGCTTTCGTTGTCTTCGCTGGTGTATGTTTCCTGGAATTTGGTAAGGCTCATGTGGGCTCCCAGCGCTGGGCGTTCCTCGACAGCCTGCGTCGCAACTGACATGGGCGTGTCGCCCACAAATGCCATTGGTGTTTGCCCGGGAGCGATAGGTGGGCGTGGGACAGCAGGTCTCCCAGACCTCTTGAGGGTATTGACATGGCGCAGCCGTTGACCGGCGCTCGAGATCCATGCTGCATCTTTAGAGTCGAGGGCATCCAGATACTCATGCTGGATCTCCGTTTCTAGCAAGCCGGGGAAGAAGTCCCTGGCTATAATTTGCGAAAGAGCCTCGGTGTAACTATCCTCGTCAAGCACTTTCTTTGGTCTCTTAATCTTTTTGACCGGCGGAGGTGGAGCCATAAGCTCCATGCCCTGCCGCTTCCGAATGAGGGAGTTGGATGCGCTGGGCTCAGCCATGGCGTTGACAGCGAATCAGGCGATTATCATAGACAGAAGCCTTCATTTTAAATAGGCGAAGAATATCCAAAAGGAAGTAGTGCCATGCAGACGTGATGCGATGGCACCGAAGCGGACAAATTATGGCGTAGAAAGATGATGCCCATTCTAGGCAGACGATGGAGAAGAAGCAGGCAGAGAGCTATGCAGTTATCCGATATCTACAGTCACAGTGCTAGCTTGAGACTTGCAATGGTTTGTTTAGTGGATCGCAGTCGGCACCACGCAGTGGCTAATGCAGCTTATTAGGTACCTACCTACAGTGGCTGCATGGGTGAGGTTAGCAACGGTGAGCTTGCTGCAGAGCGCTGTGGCGGGCTGATGTGGAACCTTCCAGGACCTGGCGGCTCGCCCCGCATGCAGCACCAAATGGAGGACTCGCTTTTGGTCGCCAGCAGAAACAATTGATCTTGCGCATCGTCATCCAATCCCAACTGGCGCATCTGCCGCAATATCCTTTCGGTTCTTTGCCCCTTAAATCCCATAGTCCACTTCAGTCGCAAGGACTCGATTCGTCTTCAAAAAACTGCAGGCAAATCCCATCACCGAGCGCGTTCATCACCCTTCTCCGAGCCCGGCACCCAATCCCGGCCGTAGTTGCACGAACCCCACGATGTCACAAGCTGTCGACCTCAAGAACCAGGGCAACAAGGCCTTTGCCGCTGGCGACTTTCCGGGAGCGGTCAAGCTCTATTCACAGGCCATCGATCTCAATGACAAGGAGCCTACTTTTTTCACCAACCGTGCTCAGGTACGCTTGCCGACCCTGTCTGGCATGAATCCGTCACGGCCTGATCGTGTGACTGACCTGTGGGCATTTTCTGTAGGCATACATCAAGACAGAGGCCTTTGGATATGCCATAATAGACGCTGGAAAGGCCATTGAGCTCAACCCCAAGCTTGTCAAGGTATGTGTAGCCACTCGGCGGATGTCATGCGCCGCACAGCTAACCTTGCCACCACCAGGCCTACTACCGCCGAGGTCTCGCCCGAACCGCCATCCTGCGCCCCAAGGAAGCCGTGGATGATTTTAAAGAATGCGTTCGTCTTGACCCTGCCAATAAAGACGCGCGGTTGAAGTTGGAGGAGTGCAAGAAGATTGTACGACAGCTTGCTTTCTATGCTGCCATCGAGGTTGGTGATGAGCCTTCTGCCGCCGAGGGCCTCGATGTTGCTTCCATGTTCCTCGAAGACAATTATGATGGTGCCCAGCTTGGGGAAGAAATGACCCAAGAATTCATCGACGACATGATTGAGAGATTCAAGAACGGCAAGAAGATTGCCAAGAAATACGTCTACCAAATCCTCTTGGCCGTCAAGAAGATCTTCTACGACGAGGCCACCATGGTTGAGATGAAAATTCCTGACGATGTTCAGCTGACCGTTTGCGGTGACACACATGGTATGCTTTGGCAGGATATAGTTTCACTTCACTTCTTTGCTAACAGCTGTAGGTCAATACTTTGATCTTTTGGAGCTGTTCCGCAAGAATGGCCGACCCACTGATAAGCACTGGTACCTATTCAATGGTGACTTTGTCGACCGTGGATCGTGGTCTTGCGAAATCGCCCTGTTGCTTTACGCTTACAAATGGCTGCGCCCCAACGGCTTCTTCCTGAACCGTGGTAACCACGAGACGGATGACATGAACAAGGTCTACGGCTTTGAAGGAGAATGCAAGGCCAAGTACAACGAGAGGTATGTTTGTTTGCCCACCCCTATCTGTAGCTCTCCCTGCTAATGTCATGGTAGAATTTTCAAGATCTTCTCTGAAAGCTTCTCAGCACTGCCCCTGGCCACCCTTGTCGGCAGCAAGTATCTGGTTCTTCACGGCGGCCTCTTCTCCGACGACAAGATTACCCTCGATGACATCCGCAAACTCAATAGACACAAGCAAAAGCAGCCTGGCCAGGCCGGCCTGATGATGGAGATGCTCTGGACTGACCCTCAAGAAGAGACGGGCCGTGGGCCCAGCAAGCGTGGTGTCGGTATGCAGTTTGGTCCTGATATTACCAAGCGCTTCTGCGAGAACAACGGCCTCGAGGCTATCATTCGAAGTCACGAAGTCCGTATGGATGGTTACGAAGTCCAGCATGACGGCCGATGCATCACCGGTAGGTTGCATCAGTATCTTTGGCTGAACAATCCCACTAAATGTCTCAGTCTTCTCCGCTCCCAGATATTGCGACTCGACAGAAAACCGCGGCGCTTACATCAACATTCGCTCGGACTACAAGCTGCAGTATGAGCAGTTTGATGCCGTCCCTCATCCGGATATTCGACCGATGGTAAGATTTTCTCCACAATACCTGCCCGAAGCACACACCGCTGACCATCTTCCAGGCCTATGCTCAGAATTCGCTCATGTCTTCGCTGGCGTAAATGCATCGATGCATGTATGACGAGAAAATAACAGGACAAAATTCTCGGTAGTATAGAGCTATAGAATGTGAAGTTGGCTGCGAAATGATACCGGTACTGTAAAAAAAGAGTTTGGACACTGGGAACGAATCTTTTCTTCATAGGCTGGCGTGATGGGTGGGCACATGGAATGCTGTACATAGGATACCAGGCGCGGATGAGACGTATATATACGGTCGAAATACATGCCTCTCTGATACCATCACATTGCTTGACAGTGTTTTACAATTGTAGACGGCAAAGTCTCTCATGATAGTGGCACAAAGCTGGCCTCGTACAAAGAAAGCGCTGCGAGAAAATAGGCATGCCGGATAGTCGCTCAGTCATGCCACAGCCTCTCCAGCGCATCGCTGCCCACCATGGTGCCCAGCCAGTCGGAGCACTGCTTGATCCTGAGCAGGCACAGCGTGTCGCCGTCGTCCCCCACGCTCCCGCGGAACGAGGTCAGCGCCGCGGCAAAGAGCTTGAGATCGTCGCGCGGCATGCGCAGCCAGCACTGACGGCCGTCGACCTTGAGGATGTCGAGCGGGATGGCGGCGCCCGTGAGCCCGAGATATTGCCGCAGCGCGTTGGTGCAGTACGACCGCACAAAGAGCTCGTCGAGCGTGACGGGCGCGGCGGCCTCGTCGACGTGCAGTTCAAGCTGGGCATAGGTGAATTCGGGCGCTTTGATGGTGAATTCACGGTAGCTTGTTTGCGAGGCCATGGTGAGGGTTCTGGGCCCGTTGTGAGATGAAAAGACTCTAGAATTGAGAATGTACGAGAATAAAATAAGGATGAGAAGAGGGTCAAGTAAAAGATTGAAAAGCCACGCAGTATATCTGAGTTTTGAGAAAGGAAGTTTTGTGGCAGAAAATGAAGCTCCGTGTGAAGATATGCAGTTATCGGGTCCGCTTTGAGTCTGGGCCGACGTCGCGCGCCAAACCTCGAGAGCCTTTTGGAACAGCGAACCGCAACGACAGCTAGCACTCGCGCACAACGAACCGGATTATCGAATTTGACCGACAGTAGAACCGCATCGAGCATTCGATTCACCGAAGACCATGTCTGCGTCGGCCAACTTTGTCCCGACGGGCAGCCAGCGCTACCTGCGCGCGTGCATGGTCTGCTCCGTTGTCATGACCTACACCGTGAGCTCCCTCCCTATTTACGAATATACTACGCCCCGCGTCGAACAAAGCAAAAGGGCAAACCGGGAAGAAGAACTAGAGAAATGAGGATAGCCGACTGAAATCAACGCGCGGGGGCTGGAGTTCACGAGGGAGGCCAAACAAAAAAACTCGTGTGCTAATGGACATTTCCGGCAGCGCTTCCGCGACGAAGGATGCCCCAACTGCGAAGAGTTCCTGCACCTCGCCGGCTCGCAGGACCAGATTGAGAGCTGCACGTCGCAAGTCTTTGAGGGGCTCATCACGCTCGCCGACCCGGCCAAGTCGTGGGTCGCCAAGTGGCAGCGCCTCGACGGCTACGTCCCCGGCGTGTACGCCATCAAGGTCTCTGGCCAGCTGCCCGACGAGATGCGCTCGGCGCTCGAGGACGAGTATCGGATACAGTATATTCCGTAGGTTTCTCGCCGCGACCGCGCTGTGTTTGTGTACAAGGAGGCTAATGCTTGGGTGTGTAGTCGAGACGGTACCGAGGCCGAGGCGGAATGAAGCAAAAACAAACCGATAAAGAGGAAAGCCGCAGTTTTTGTTTTGGTGGCGAGGGTGGGATACGGAATATTTGGCGCATACGGCGTTTCTTTTAGATGATTACTGGGCATTTACGAAATAAAGGAAGAGCCAATGAATTTGCAGACAAGGGAAATAAGAGATGCTGCCATATATGGTACCTAAAAACAGTCCTGTACGCCATGTCCCATGTGAAGATTTAATATGCCGTCCTTCTATGCCAAACGCTGTAAACATCAAATAGTATGCCGGGAATTTATGCCCGGTCAATTGCTCCTCTGTTTCTTAAACGCGTTGCTGCCCGACCCATTCCCATCGCGCCCGCGCTTGCGGTCCATTTCCTGGCGCATGATGCGCTCCGCCTCGCTCATCTTCTTGGGCTGCTCAAAAGCAGCCGGTTTCTTGCTCCCGCCGCTGGTCAGCGCATTCTTCTTGGCTTGCGCAAATATATTCTTGACGGGCGCCTTGCCACCGGCCTTGAAGGAGAAGCCGCCGCCGACCTTATTTGCCTCTGATGCTTCCGCCGCCGCCGCGGCCACGTCCGTCTTCTTCTCGCCAGCGTCCGTGTCAACCTTCTCGCCAGCGTCGTCATCGGAAACCGTCGTCTTCGTTTTGGGGCCGCCAAAAGACAGTGAGATCTTCTCGCCCTCTTGCCGCTTCAGCACCCTGTCCTCCGCATCTTTTTCCGCATCCGCCTCGCGCGCCGCCGCATTGGCCTGCGCACGCCGAATCTGCTCCTTGATCATGCGCTGCTCAATCTCTTCTTCGCCCTGATTCTGCGCCTCCTTTCTCCTCAGCGCTTCCTGCCGCTTCAGCGCATCCGGCGAGTTGTCGATCCATGTGATGTGTATGCCTTTGTCATTCTCCTCAACGCGACAGATGCCCTCGCGACCTAGGTGCTTGGCAAATTCCGTGAGTGACGGCCATTTCGTGGCATTCATGTGGATGTGCTCTTTATTCGCAATGTACTCTTGGTAAAAATGGTTGATTTGCACCTGCTTCTCGCCGTGGCCCGTCTTGAGGAGGTTGATGAAATCGGAAAGAAACTGCTTGCTAAACTCGTTGATGTACTTTTTGGGGTCCTCGCCGACAACAAGCATTTGCCGCACGTGGCTCTGAGACTGCGTGTGCATCTTGAAGCCGTTGGCATCGCGACATTGCTTCTCGCAGACCTGGCAGTACCATCGTAGCCGCTGCAAGCCCTTGGACTTGAGCTTGTTGTTGAGGTGCTTGACGGAGCCGGCCTCTGCCTTGGGCATAGTGACCGGTGTAATGTCAGGTCTGTTTGTAGAGTCGGGGTCGCGTCAGATGACTAAATCGAAACGCCGGTTATGGAAGGGTAGTTCTGTAGTAACGGAAAAGAAATCGGAGTTGAAGAGTGGAGGTGATGGTGCTTGGGAGACAAGTGGCGGCGCCGCGCAAAAGTATAACTGCAGGCAACAGTGCCGCCCCGAAAAAACCCCGGGGCATAAAACTTGCCCCACGCTCATCACCAGCAACTTCATCTCTGCATCAAACTGGAATCGCTGACAGCCACCGTGGCATTAGGCTCGACGGCTTGCAGCGCTCAAATATTTACTCCCTATAATACCGTACAGACAAGCCGCCCAACATGTCTGAGCGCAAGGTCTCTCAGGTACGTGGCAACACTCTCCAGGCACACTCATCCTCGACATCAATACTAACTTGCCCGCTTAGAAATACTACCCCCCAGACTTTGATCCCCGGCAAATCGCCGGTCGCCGGGGTCCAAAGCAAACGGGTCCACGTATCCAGACAGTCCGCCTCATGGCTCCGTTCAACATGAAGTGCCTGACGTGCGGCGAGTTCATCTACCGCGGGCGCAAGTTCAACTCGCGCAAGGTGACGGACCAGTCGCACCGCTACCTCAACATCCTAATCTTCTCCTTCCACATCAAGTGCACGCGCTGCAGCGCCGAAATCACCTTTCGCACGGATCCCAAGAGCAACGACTACGCCATGGTCAGCGGCGCCGTGCGCAACATGGAGCCCTGGCGCGACCGCGCCGCCGAGGACGAGTCCCTCGAGGACCGCCTCGACCGCCTCGAGCGCGAAGAGGCCGAGGCCGCGGGCGAGGAGGACAAGAACGCCATGGAGGAGCTCGAGGCCAAGAATGCCGATGCGCGCCGCGAAATGGCGGCCGCGGACGCGCTCGACGAGATTCGCCAGCGCAACGCGAGGGTGCACCGCTCGGAGAAGAATGGCGTCGACTTTGCCGATGTGATTGTCAGAGACGAGGACGAGGAACGCAAGAGGCAGGACGCGGAGGATGCGGAAGCGGCGCGGCTGGCCTTTGCGAGGGCGTCGCTTCATAAGACCCAGGAGGAGGAGGAGCAGCCGGCGGTTCTGGACACGGTGACGGAGGAGGAAGTCGATGGACCGTTGGCGGTGAAGAGTGCGCCGGCGGTGAAGAGTGCGCCGGCGGTGAAGAGTGCGTCGGCAGTGAAGAGTGCGTCGGTGGTGAAGAGTGCACCGGCAGTCACAGAGGTGCGCGAGATGCCGCCGCCAGCATTGCCAGTGCCGTCGTTTAAGAGGACGGTGAAGAAGAAAAAGGACCACTCCGCGCTTCTTGGCATCAAGAAGAAGCCGTCTCTTGTGTGACTAACTCAAACTGCCATGAACGTCAAAATGTCGGCTGATGCAGTTTGCGAATTACAAAGTCGAGATTAACTTCAAGTATTTAGTGGTAGCGTCACTTTAGTGTTTGTTCATTGTACAATTAAACCCTTGACCCAACTTGGCATGTGTCTCTAGTTGAGTTCAGGACACCTCCCGCACAAGCGAAAGAGACCTTTTGCTCACAATTATACGATTAAAATTGAGTTTGGGCAGGATTCACAGCAGATAAGCATGTACGCAGAAGAAAGGGATGTAGGGAGCAGACAAAACATGGCCTATTACAAGTGGTTGTTTATCAAATCATGTGGGCAAAGTCAAGTTGTTATTTTCGCCAATTAGGAATTTGACCCAGGTAACCAGGCAAATGTGCCAACCGTTTCCTTTTGCCATACCAATTTGACACCTCGCAGCCACTGTGAGAACTTGGAAGAAAATCAACAAGTCTGCAAAACTATAACCAAATATAATAGAAGAATCCTCCAACGCCTTGAGTGTGTGCGTGTATCGTTTCGCTCGTGATCAAAGAAAGGAAAAAGGCAGATATAGATCCATGCTGTAATGCCCGGTGTCTGCTGCAAAGTAGAAAAGGTCCTTGAAAGGTAGTGTCGGAAAGAAAATGTATGTTTTGTTGCCACTCAGGAGACGGCGACGTCTTTTCGACGCTCTGCTCAAAGTGTCACGATTCATGCCAGACAGACGCTAGCAGGCCCGCGATCATTGGCCGAGGAACCGAAAGATCGAGGATAATCGCCTCATAATGCCGTGTGTGCTCCAGGAACAGCTTTCTCGAGGGGACCGAATATTTATGTACGTATGCATGGCCAAGATTTCTGCTTGTCATTCTTTCTATTCCCGAAAGTAATGGTGCAGTTGTTCAGCAAGTGCAGACGCTCGAGCCAAGGTTGATCCAAAATGGAAATTTCGAACCGGTGAGACCAATGTTCATTATGCGACAAGCTTTTCGGCTGACATGATTAAGCACTGCTGACGCCGTTGCTCATAGAGCTGGAAGTCGACGTCTGGCTGCTACTTGAGCTCTGGGGAGCAGAGGATGAAGAAGCCTCCATCTGGCGCTTGGTGTGCTCGTGCATGAACCGGGCGTAGCTGCTGATGCTGACAGGGGGAGACGAGGAAGGCATAGCGATGGTGCTGTCTTGCGGGCCGGGCATAATGTCGGTTTTGTGTAGGTATTGTTGAGATTAAGAGAAGAAAAAGTTTTTTTTTGTTCGGTCGCGGGTTGGGTGAAAGAGGGCGGCTGGTGAGGATGTGCAAAAGGTGTAGGCCAGAACTGTATGGTGGCGTCGGGCTTTGTAAGATTGCGAATTGATATGATGGGTTGTGGAATGAAGAAGTGCAAGAGGCAGAAGAGGAGGGGCGGGGCTGCAGGGTCTTTATAAATCAAGATTGAAGAGGAGGACGGGCCTGGGCACGATGGGGGGTGGGCAAAGGCAGTGCGATACGGGAGGCAGGCAAGGCGGCAGAGGCAGGCGAGGCAGAGAGCGAGACTGGAGTCGAAAAAGAGCTGCGTCTTGGCTGGCTGTGGTGGATGGCCCAGACCTGGCCTTTTTTGGAATGGCGCATGCATGTCTGCCCCCTCCATCAGAGGGCAAGGTAGGGGTGGACAGTGGAAGTGGACACTGGGCAGGGCCCAGAAGGTGGCACGGGTGGGCCCACTGACGCAGGTGTCTTCTGTTGTCTGCCTGGGTGTGGTCATAGGGTTGTTGCTGGTAACAGGGACCAGTAACTGTAAGCACTGGCACCCGCTGTAGCGAATCAGGTAAATACAGCGGTAGCAGCGCTCGTCAGAACAAAAAACAAGCCTGCCAACAACGACGCCAAAAAGCTTGCTTGTTGCTTCGTTGCTACCTTCATAGGTACCTGCTTTGGAGTGGGCAAATCTGCCACCAGTGTTCGCAGAGCAAGATTTGCCAGACAAGGCTGCCGCAGAACGTGCAAGTTGCTGGTAATCGGACCATCAGTAACACATTAAATCACTGTGCCAGCCGTCTTTACAATAACCAAAAGTGACGCTACGGTATATGCGTTAGGCAATTACAATGTCAATTCATCATACTAGTTTCTCATTCAGCAAACTTTATGACATGCCACCCTTCCTGATGGCGTCCTTTCTTTTATTCTCCTTATGATCTATAGTCCATCGCTGGCGTCAGTCCTCAGCGAGCACCAGGCAGTGTGACTCCGAAGCAAGGCAACGGGGCAAACCGGGCTTACTTGCACGATGCCCTCCTAGGCACGGATAGTCGACGATAATATTGCCCGTAAAACGTTGATGGCTCGTCTAGCCGCAAACCACTGGCTAGACCCTTGAAATCTTCACAGCCTGGGCCCCGGCCATCATGCATCCTCCCCCAGCCGACCGATGGCGTAACCCGTGGGCCCAGTTATGATCAGGCAAAACCAGGAACAATATTACGGACACGGACCAGCTGCTTTCCTACAGTTTCTGAATCCGTTCCGCAAAAAAAAATGTCTTTTCCCCCAGGAAAATGGCGGCGCGCCAGGCAATGTGCATCGGACCCCACTTGCTGAGCTCAGGGTCCAGCGTCACTGAGCAAAGCCGGATTCGGAGTGTTTCAGCAGAAAGAAGAGAAGCGCCTTTTTGCGTGATGACGATGGGAATGACCAGGAACTGCTGGTAACATTGCCCCCTGGTGGCGAGTTCCTGTTCGGGGGGCGTGTGCTTTGAATGGCACGGGAATGGGCATTCCCCAGGTCAAGAAAGACCCCTAAAAGTGTGTGAGGCGTTTAATATTGACAAGGTTCTACGGATATTCCAATATGTATACCAGATTACTCGTCAGATGTCAGCCGCAAGAGAAAATGGTCACAAGACATTACGTGTCAGAGCTCAGAGCTGCAGGCTGAAATCACTTCGCGTGTGAGAAAAGACGACAATGGCAACGACAACCATGATGAGAGCGACGTCAAACTGGAGTCGATGCGGTTCCAGACCGCCAGCCCTCTGACAGAATTGGACAGAAAATCCGGGCAGCGAAATGAAGGATCGGCGCAACTGACTGAAATGAGAGCAGCAATGAACTAATTAGCGGTTCAGGTGCACAGGCAGTGGCAGAGCTTGAGCGGCCGGAAGAGACTGGGCGTGTGACAACTATGTACCTACGGTCGAGTGTGGGGCGCCTGCCATGATGTCAGTGGTTACTGCCTGCAGGTTGAGGGTGTGTCTTTTGCCGAGAGGCCACAATTGTACTCCGTACACCACGCCCCTCTGCGACAACAGCTGATTGTTTCTGCAAACCAACTTGTTTTTCTCTTCACCGTCGAACTACGAAACACTCCACTGTGCATGGCCTTTTCTTTCTTCGCGAGTGTTTCCTCACTCGATGCGCTTCTGGAGGTCAACAGGGCTTGACCTGAGACGATGGAGGCTCAGCGCCACCACGACCGCTAAAAAACTAGCAGGTACAGGGGGATCAGGGCTCAAGACGTAGCCTGGCCTGCAGGATGGATCTGGCGGGGACGAGGTGCCGCACACACTTCAGACAGGAACCAGACTTTGGCACAAGTCCATTGATGCCGCACCAAAAATTCGATCGCGAGATGCTCTTTTCTGCATACAATACGCCCACTTTGCCATACTAATTTTACAAATTCCCATGTCTTGCCAGTGTCCGATTGGCATTGCGCGAGAATTACTGCCCAGTGTCTTTTTTTCCAACATTGGACCATCACCTGCGATGATTTATTGAGTAACAACGCACGCAAGCGACCAACCCCCCCGCCCACACATTCTGCACAACTTGTGGGAATAATTTTGTGCGCCCATGCGAGATGAACCACAAAAACTACCTACAAGTGTGCCACACTGCAAGTCAAATGAACAGAACCACAGAAAAAGGCGCGTTGGATTACCAGACTTGATAGGTTTGGGCCAGTTGAAGACTGTGATCCAGGAAAGCAGCAGCCAGCCATCAGCGCGTCAGCCATCAGCAGCAGACACTGTGCTGCGACCGTGCCCTGCTGCAAAACGGAATCCATGACCTGTTTGTGACCCAGCCTGTCGCCTCTCCCCTGGCCAATGACGTTTGTGGCCCCGGTAAACTGAGCGGGTTGCCGTCCTCGAACTTGTTTGTTCTGTGAACTGCCTGTCCAATGAGGTCATCTGGCGGTCACGGATCCACCCCACCATCTAAAACGGAGGCAACCTTCCGTCTCCGTTTTTTTTTGCCAAAGCTGCCGTCGACATCATACGTGGAGACGGCCTTTGCCTCTCAACTCTCAAATCTCAGCAACGCCATGTCAACTTTCCAAGCTTCGGTTTCATTGCCACTTGCATCACAGCCAACACCTTGTCCTCGGTCGCAACCATTTGGGGCACACCCTCTCGGGCAACTGATCATCTCTGCATTGGACCCTGCACTCGTCATTTTACCACTTGCAGGGGGTGTGCTGCCTTGCCCACTCCACAAAAGCTTGCCCAAAAAAACCTGAAAAGTTGGTTTTGCGAAGCTGTGCGCCACTGCTAGCCAATGACGGCACTGCGCTACGTCCATGTCGTCTCGATGCGCTTGCGCACTCTGCTTTCGGGCGATTGTATGTCACTTTCGGGAGCACTCAGCTAAGGAACGGTACTGCAGATTGCCGAACCACCTTAGAATTTTCTGGTGGGGGGGGGGGGGCTTTTGGACCCTTTCGATCTCGACACTGGTGCTTCGTCCCCGACATCGAGCGCTCCTCATTTGTTCGGAACGTTGGATAATTGTTGTTTCTTTCCCGAATTCGAACCCCTGCTCGGCTTTGCACCTTGAAAAGTTTCGACAATGTTGGACCAAGGTCTGCAATTCCAGACAATTCGATGACACCAGAAAACAGAATACTGAGAATATGCTCCGGGTGGCAAACAAGCAAGTTCGGTGCACAGCTACCCGGCCGCCATTACCAGCCAAAGGAAACAATACTTGGTGATCGCCCGCCACGCAGCAAAATATAGTGATTCCACCACTCACCAACATGGTTATGATGTCAATGGCTACAGTAGGGGTCTTCTCCGCACACACCACCGCATGACGCAGGGGAACATGACAGCCTTTCCAGGAGGGCTCCACGACGAACCTGCAGACGAACCTTCATGAGACTCTTGCATCATATCGCAGCCGAATGGTAGCTGCGACTCATCGGGTGCCTGTCTTTGGCGCACGTCGTGGTGGCAGGGGCGCAACGAGCTATGACGACAGACGATGCATGATGCGCGCACCCGTGCCACGGCATAATGGTGGGAAGAGCACTATTATTGATTGCGCATTTGCATCTATGATGTGTGTCGGTGACTCTCTCTAGCCGTAGCTTTTCCAACGAATGCCTGCTACTCTGCAATTGAGTTCCCCGCGTGCCCAGGTAAATTTTCGCCGAGAGCTGCAACTCCTCAGTTTGTAGAGGGCGTCATCAACCTGGCCACTGGGCGCCGCTATCGACGAGTCCTATCGGCAAACTTTCCATGTGCATTCCCAAGGCCTACAATAATATAATAAGATGTCCAAGAGTTTTCCTAGAGGATAGATTTTTTTTTTAGAAGACTTGGTCAGCTAGGACTTCTAGCCCTAACTCACTTGTTTTAAGACCGTAGCACGCCGAAGAGCAGAGAATAGTTCATTAAGACGACAAGGTCAACACTCGACCTTTTACGTCTACAATTGGCATGGAATCAATCTTCGACTGATATGCTTCTTGTCTAAGCCTTTGTTGAATGTACACCTTGTCTGGTCTGCCTCGTGATGGTATTTAACGACTCCTTGTCCACTCTCACTGGTGGCTTTTTCCCGTCGCGCTTCAGAAACTCGCGCCAGCCCTTCAACAAGACGTATAAAGCAAATTAGGCCGCAGGTCTTCTCAAGGAAGCGCCCCATATAAATCCTTCGATCGATTCAAAGCCGTTGCAAGCGTGGGCGGAAACCTTGGAGAAACACGGCCCTTTTGCGCCGCCAGAGATGGACCAGCCGTAGCTCGCCATCTGTCCGTCGGCGCCCATCCTCCGCGCACCACCCCGGGAGAGCCTCACTGATGGCACCGTCACACTGCGGCGATGGCGCGTCTCCGATGCGGATGCACTGTTCCGCATGGGCAGGCTCGCCGCGTGGATGCCCTGGGCGCGCAAGGACACCTATGAGCGGGACGAGGCAGTGGGGTTCACGGAGCGGACATCGAAGCGATGGGATGATGATGAAGGCTGGGACTATGCGATTACCACGACGGAAGGAGGGGAGGCTGTGATTGGCTCGTACGGACTGCGGCGCAGAGAGCACAATCCTGGCGTGGATACAGGGTAATGGCTGGCGGATGGACATACGGGGAGGGGATGTGCGACTAGGGCGGTGCAGATGCTGACGGACGAGGCATTCAAGATGTATGCCCCGAGTGTAAGGATCGTGCATGATCAGGGGAATAAGAAGAGTCGCGGGGTGCCGACGAGGTTGGGCTACGCGTGTCAGGGAGAGGTGGAAATGGAAGGAAACCCAGAAGGACGGCCGGATACGGTCTGGGTCAAGTATCCAGAGCCCCAAAGAGAGTGACTCAATCGAGTACAAAAGATTGTGGTATTTGAGAGGACAATCTGTTGCATAGCGGGAAGTGGAAAGCGGCATTGTTAGGCTCGCATACTGGTGTTTTCGTGGAATTATGCTACAGCTGGAAAGACTCGGACATCAGCAAGCCTCCAGACCAAAGCACGCTGCTTTCAATATCAAGTGTGAAATCCTTGGGGTCATATTGTATGTTTATATATGTTTTCCAGCCTGTTCGACATACTCGTGGTCGACTTAGACGCCGCTGATAGCTACGTACTGCTAGGCACACAGCGAAGCTACCCCGACCGACACTTTCAGCATTGGCAAAAAGGCTGACGAAAAACACTCGGGGCATTTCTAATCTCTTATAAATACACATCAACATGAAATGCCCGCTCCGCAAACTCCGCAACTTTATTGTTCATGGCAATTTTCCACTTGCCGCCTGTAGGCTGTGGCGGCGCCAGACCGAGCGTCATGGCTCGTGATTGGTCGCGAAGGGCCATGATTCTATCGCGCGCGGCTGTCCCGTAATGGCGGTGTCTCGCAGGCCTTCACAGAGAAAGGAAAAAAACCAGAAGTGATGAGGGAAACATTTCTCAGGAAGCGGGAATAAGAAGTTGGAGAGAATATATCCATGGTCTCGAAAGTACTATATCTTGCATTTACATGCATGCAGTCGATCTTCAAAGCACTTGGCCGCAGACTTGTATGAGGGGCGCTCTCTTGTGAGGCAAGACACATCGTGAAAACAGAGCTACCGAAGCAGAGCGCGCAGATCCACTATCCGCCATCCTCGGATCCGTGCAATGCCTTGACGTCGGCATGCCAGGGTTTCTGTGTCTAGCCGTTCGTGCAAGAGAGTGGGCATGTTTGTAAGCTTGCGGCTGATGACAGATGATGGTCCAAAAATTAATAATTATATCAAGGGAAATTACTCCCGTTGGCTTCTCGCTAGTTCAGAGTTGAATAGCCATGCTGGCGGCTGAGCAGCACCCGGGATGTTAGTGTGGCTTTGACGCGCGGGATGGTGACGGCCCTTCCGTATATAGCTTGCTCGTTCCCTCGTTGACAACTCGGTCGACATCACCGTTGACAACAAGAACCAGTTCCCTCTCCCATATTAAAACAAGTTCCACTACATTTACTCCCCTTTGCACTTTTACATCTCTCGGCTACGATACTCTTCTGCCAATGAAGACTATTGTCGTCCTCGGCACTGGCGTCGCCGCCGCCGCCGTCATCCGCCAAACCATGAAGTCAACCGTCCTCCCCCGGCACGACACCAAGATGGTCGTCGTCAGTCCCAGTACGCACTTTCTCTGGCCCATCGCCATGCCCCGCGCCATTGTACCCGGCCAGCTCGCCGACGACAAGTTCCTGTTTGCTCTGGCGCCCACCTTTGCCGAGTATCCCGCCGACAAGTTTGAATTCGTCCTCGGCACCGCCAGCGCGCTCGACCCCGACGCCAAAAGAGTGCAGGTGGCTCTGAGCGACAAAGGTACGAGAGACATTGAGTATGATGTGCTCGTCATCGCTACGGGCACATCGACGAGGGACGACATGCCCTGGAAGTCGCTCGACACGACAGGCAACACAGTCGCGAAACTACGCAGCGTGCAAAAACAGGTTGAAGATGCTGAGACGATTGTGATCGCGGGAGGTGGCATCACTGGTGTGGAAACAGCTGGCGAGCTGGGCTTTGAGTATTCACGCACTGGGCGCAAGAAAGTCTACTTTGTCCACGCCGACACCCTCCCGCTCGCACCGCCCGTCATAGAATCTGTGCGGAAACAGACGCGCGCCGAGCTTGCCAAGCTCAACGTCCAGATCGTACCCAATACCAAAGTCACAACGGCCACCACGTCGGGCGCTGACACTGTGCTGGAGCTGACGGCCGCCGACGGCACCACAACCACGCTGACGACGCAGGCGTACATTCCCGCGCTGGGCGGCGTTCCCAACACGGCGTTTGTGCCGGCGCGCCTGCTGGATGCCAACGGATACGTCAAGCAGACGACGACGCTGCAGGTGCAGGGACGCAAGGACATTTTTGTCATTGGCGACGCGGGCAACCTGGAGGGCAGTCGGGCAGCAATGGCGGACGCGCAGGCTAGGCACCTGATTGAGGCGCTGCCGCTGCATCTCGACGGCAAGGCGCTGCCAGAGTACAAGCCCGCGACCAAGGACATGTTTGGCATCACGTTGGGGAGGAGTCGTGGTACAGGCCAGGCGGGCAGTTTCAAGATTTTCAGTATCTTGATTTGGTTCCTGAAAGGACGGTACCTGGGGACGGATTATGCGGAGCAGCTTGCGGCGGGCAAGAGGACGCTGACGACCAAGTTTGAATAAGAGCTTGAAGCATATGAAAGACTTCTTGTGAGGCCATTACTAGTATTGGAGTTTCGGGGACTTACAACCGCGCTGGCCAAACAGGTTTGGTTTTCCATAATTTTCCATAGTCAGGTATATCTGGTAGCTGGACAGTACGCCCCTGCGAGATGAATTCCCAGAAGAAAATGAAACACCTCTTTTTCCAGAGACAAAATACAACTTGGTTTTGATTACTTCACAAACAAGTCCTACGAAGAAGCACGACATGGCCAGGTTCAACTAGTACTCCGCGACTGTTCCTTTCTCCCTACTAGCCATCTCCAGTACACCCTTTTCTGTTGACATGTGAACATGATTCTGGGTGCCACAGACACCCTGCCTCGCTCATTTATTGGATCGCTTCCAAAACCACAGGGCAGCCGCTGCGACAGCAATCCCGGCCACTTTGACCGCAGCATGAATCAGCACCGTGCCAGCACCACCTGCTGCGACGCTCTGAAGCGTGGAAAAGATGCTGCCTGCAAGGACGTTGCCAATCCCAGCTTGAATGGCGGCTGCGACGGAGCCTGAGGTTGTCAAGTTAGTTAGTGTCTGTGGATGTGTATTTTGCGTTGTGAGAACATACCTGCGGCGACGCCGTCGGCAGTGAATCCAATTGCACTAAGAACGGGACTGGCGACGAGGCCGGGTGCTGCTGCCATGACTACACCAACCACGACAACGGCAGTGACCACTGGATTCTTGATAACGCACTCGACTGTCTTTAGTATCGTTAACAGTCTGAAATATGCGAACAGAGCCCCCCTTCCATGTCGTGCACCTACCCAGCCTTTGATGGCCTTGGTCCGGCACGCAAAGGCGGCTGCCAGGCGTCGAACTCGAGCTCTCATTTTTTTTTTCAAAAAAAAAAGAACGACCTTATCATCTGATAAATCAGCACAGAGTTCGGGAGCTCGCAAGTTTCTGCAGGGTCTGTGACATATGCGGGAGCTGGGTGAGGACAACGCGTTGCAGATTGTGTGTTGATGAGGTCAGTTTCAACGTTTGCGAATAGAAGTTCGTTTTATATATAAACGCGGTGCAGAATTTTACATGAGGAGGCAGTAAGTGACTATCGAAACATCCTTGACAGAGTTTTCCGTTTGCACATTTGTAGCAGGCGGCTCGCGCGTTTGCTCGTTTAACTGACACTTGCCAGAACTACTAAAGACATGCCACCAATGTTTCTTCCCGTCTATGAAGAAATTTACTTTTTTTGGGAAAGAAAAAGATAAACATGTATTGGAGGCATATCGGGAATACCGCTCTATGGCCAGGCATCTCTTTGCTGGGTCGCCACAAATGCATGCTGATCGCGAGGGCTACTAGCAGCGTATGTTGATGACGATTCCGCCTCACTAGAAGACCTGGTTAAGCATGAACCACCGTAAACTCTGGATCATGTCACAGCACCTGTGCTTGGTGCTTCTTCTCGATAACGACATGTGAATGTTGTGAAGGCTTTACCTCTTCGTGATTTGCCCTAGCGGCGCTCGTCAGCTCTACGTTGGATTTACATTGCAAGGCCTGATAATACAACTACAACGAATTCTTTGGCTTAATCAGCAGACCCTTTTTTTTTCTTCTTCTGGGAATCAGCTTAGGCTACGTAGTACTTCACTTGAAGTGCCGTTTCCTACGTACTTGCAGCTGAGGTAGGGTGCAAGCGCACTGGCCCGGTATATCGGGTCGACGTCCTGGTTAGGCAAGTCCCTTACAGCTTATCGCTCTGAAGAAGGATGGAAATATCAATATCGATGCAAATGGTAGGCCCACTTTATTCACCAAGCTTTGAATATGCGGAAGTTGCTGGCGAACTCAGCACGTACACGATGTTGCGCAGCAACTAGGTAGCCTACAGCCAGCGACCCACAAAGCAGCAACCATCGCGACAACAGCGGCTTGAACCTTGCATCTTGCATGTGTCGCACAACCATCCGAGCTCCCATAAGCACCCGGCAAAAGCTATCCCGCCATCGCAAACACTCATACGCACTGCCAGTCGTGGCTCTCTCTAGACAGGCTGCCAGAGCAGCCATCGCGCGTGCATGGCCGGCGCCGTTCTCGTCCCCTACACTTAGCGACGACCGATAACTACTCTTCATCTCTGCGTGCGACAGCCAACCATGGACAGCCAGCCGCCGGCTGGCCGCAGCGCGCTGCAGGAGGCGGCCAAGTACTGGTCCGACTTTGTCGCGCGGTGCATCTCGCAGCGGCTGAGCAGCGACCGCTTCCAGGACTTTGTGCAGCTTGTTCACGCCAAACACCCGCTGCCTCCCGTCTTCATCGCCGACTTCTTCCTGCGCCCCCAGCCCTCGAACCGCGTCAGCCTCGACCCGCGCATACCTCCGTACATTCAGATCCTCACTCATCTCGGCTACGTTGACGCGCCCTCCATCCTGCGCGTGCTCTACAAGTACTCGGCGTTGCACGTCTACGACAAACCGCACGCGGACCACATCGGCGACGCGAAGAGGGAGGACGGCGAAGAAGGAAAACAAGATAAGATGGTCAACTGGCAAGACTCGTCCTGGGCGGAAGAGGTCCTAATGTACCATGTCATCAAAAACATGGTCGAGGGCACGGCGTTTAAGGGCGCCAAGGCGGGGCTGGAACTGATTACCATCACCTGCAAGTGGATGGATCGGTTCATCAATGTCAGCTCGACAATTGCGGCGGATATCCTTATAAATAAACATGACCGACAAGGCCTTGCCGAGATGGAAGCGGTGCGTGCAGCCCTTGCGGCGCTGCTACTGCGGATGGTGGACAATCATGCGTTGCTTTGCATTATTAGCAAGCCATTTGCAAAAGGTGAAGAAATCGTGACTGAATCTTGCTGCAATTGTCAAGCTAACAAATACAGGTCTGAGAAAGCATCTGTCAGAGAGCCTCGGCAGCTTTATACCGACTCTCCAGCCTGTGACCCCTGCATTTGTGGAGAGACTGGAGATTTTCCGCACGCAGACGCTTGCACAGCTGGATCCCCCTGATAAGAAGAGGAAAGCTGTCAATGCGGTCATGGATGAGCTTCTCGACTCTACCGTCGGTGTAGAGAGCTTCGTCATCCCCGAGATACCCATCTCCAATTCGAGAGCCGCGCTCTACGTTTACCTCAACGCAGCAGTAAGTACTCCCTGAAGCGTATTTGTTACAGATATGCTGACGCACAAAAGTTCGTTGGACGTCCCGTGCTGGATGATGCCATGCTCTATGCATTCTTGAACAACAAATATCAAGGAAATCAACAATCCAGCGCAATCGATCTAATCATAGCCTCATTTGATCTCCTCGCCAATGCAGTGTTTCGGAACGAAGGCCCCAAGGATGCGAGTCTTTTGCGCTCTTTTGTGGTGAACAAGCTGCCGCTTTTGCTGTGCCAGCTCTGCCACCCAGAATTTTCCGCCACGTCGGCGGAATTTTGCATCACGGAAGCGCTCAGCCGCATCGATACCAGCGTCTTCCCCACGGCCTCCCTCATGTTTGATGAGTCGCGGAATAACAATCCTTACATGGACAGCGTGCGAGAGGAGTTCTGCGCGGCATGTGCCTTGCATGGGCTTATAGAGAGAGACCATGTGGACCGCATTCTAGGCGAAACGTCCATGTCGTATGACCCGTCGCTGGAAAAGGTGAATGGAGACAGACTCGTCAACGACTGCAAATTGGACTCTGGAAAGATCCAGAGTGTTATTTCACAGCTAGACAGGGTGGACGGCAATGTTGGCGCTGCGGCCCATGCCATAGTCGAGGTACGTGTCACCCTGAATGTGTAGCGTGAACTTCTAACATCATTGTAGTTGATCCGACAACTCTGTACAAGTAAGGATACGACGACTCTGAAGTCTCTGTGTACGCAACTAGTCCAGCGACCTCAGTCATTAGATGTTCTCCTCTTGTTCGAAAGAATCACCTCAATCCTGGAGCCTGTGTGCGGCCTCCTGGACAACTGGAGTTACGAAGAGGATCAGGGCGAGTACCAGCCCGTGTATGAAGAGTATGGCGCCATTCTTCTGCTGGTGTTTGGCTTTACATATCGCTACAACCTATCGCCGCTAGATATCGGCATCCAGTCGGCGGACTCGTATGTGGCCAGAATTATTACCAAGTCGCATATTCTGCGGCCGCTGGACGAACTGAGCGAGCAGGAAATGGGACATGTCACAGGGTGGATCAATGGCCTCTTTGATAACGAAACTGGTGGCCTGGGAGACGACCTGATGTCCTCTTGCCCGCCGCACGAGTTTTATTTGCTCTTGGCGCCGATTTTTCAGAGTATCATTACTGCTTACACGTACGGCTACATTAACGATGAGAGCCTCAAGGGCGGTATTGAATGTAAGTTGGACCACTGGCGCAAAGTACACGCGCACAAGACTAACTCCATACAGACTTGGTCGACACATTTCTGTTGCCGTCGCTGGTGCCGGCTATCAGATTCTTGTCAGACTACATTTGGGTTGATCAGAAGGAGCAAAAGTCTATTGTGAAGACTCTGCAACTGCTACTCACACCCAGCTCCATCTCTGGAGAAGCGAGCACTGTGCTGTCGTCGGTGAAGAACCTCATCGCCCAGCCGCTGGAGCACGCTCTGCGAACCTATCAGCGGCAAGATCCCCGCAACCAGGAGATCGAGCCGCTGCTGCAATCGCTAAAGGATAACATGCCGCTGTCTCGGCGGACGGGAGGCGCTGAGCACCACGAGCTGGAGTCATGGGCCAACAGTTCCAGCAGCGGACTGTTTGGCGCGATCCGCCATACCATCCAAGGACTGGTGCAATGGAGCCTGCAGCCGGGCGTAAACGTCATGCCGGCCTCGTACACCCATCGCCAGTTCATAGCTGGGGTACGTATCATTGGCCCCAGCAGGCTTCTGCGGCTCATCATGGAGGAGATTCGTCAGCAGAGCGACATGGGCAACGCGCACATCGCATACGACGTGGCGGCGGCGCTGGTTTCGGCGACCGACTCGACCAACGAGGCGCCGCCGGTCAGCAGCAACCTACTCGACACGACCGGCACGATGCAGTCGCCGCCGCAGCGGCCCCAGAGCCTGCGGGATGCGCTCAAGACGGCGGCCGAGGGCTACAAGCGGCTGCAGAAGCACGACCCCTTCCTGGCGGAGGCGACGGTGCGGCTGCACCGTCGCGTGGAGATGCTGCTGGTGATGCCGCAGGTGCATGCCCTCCTGCCGACAACGGACCTGCCGCTGGACCTGAGCGGTGATGCCATCGCGGCGGTGGCGGCCGGGGCGGATCCGTTGGCCGTGGACACGACGGGCTTGGATATGGCACTAGGCGCTGATCTGGACTTGTCTGGGGGCGGCGATGCTGACTTGTTTGGCGGGCTCGACACGAGCATGGACATGTTTGACGGGTGGGACTCCATGGACATGGGCGACATGGGAGGCAACTAGTAGAACCAGCTGTTCTGAATTTGTGCTTTGGTGTTTGGCTTGTTTGCATACAAAGTTGCGGTGTTGGAAAAGGCTGGTTTATTGATTGGGTAAGGACTGATTGGAAGCAAAATAGAATGTTGGTAATTCAAAACATGATTAAAGCACATGTTCCAAGAAGCAGTGCCTTGCAGTAAATTACAGAACGTACAGATAAAGCAGATGCGACTTGCATCACAGCGCATCGTCGCATCCGTCTTGACGAGGCTGAGCTGTGTGCCCAGAGTCAGTCAGGTACGTCGGAATTTCAAGGTACATACTACCGGTATTCTCCACGTACTTCTATGCGGTCCATATGTAGACTATACTCGAACTGCAGGTGACAAGGTCGCCCGACAAGAAGCCACATTGCCACTAACAAATACTGTCGCTAGCCTTGTACCTGGGCATGGGCACCTGGGGTTCTTGGCCTGCAGCAAGCTGAGCTGCCCGCAATAGCGGCCTGGCCACGGCCCCTGTCGCGGCCCGCCACAGGGTTCTTGTCACGCAGGGCAGTTATT